>MU684423.1:3567-49589 GCA_026770625.1 Nicotiana glauca
ATAAAAAAGTCCGTTAGGCCCGCGAAGCCCACGAGCCCGGCCCGTTTAGCCCAGGACCATCTGGGCTTAGGCCCGGTTGCACCCAGCAGGCCCACGAAGCCCGGGACCGCCCGAGCCCGGGACTGCCAAGCCCAGGCCCGCTAGGCCCGGCCCGTTTGGCCCATTTAGGCCCGGGCCCGCCTAAAAATGCAGCCTTAGTGTAAAATGATTATTTTGCGTCGCTATAAATCATTGCATAAAGGTAAATTTTTTCCAAATAAGGAAAGGAGTCATTCTTTTTAGCACGGACCAAAAAGGAATAGGTTCACATAAATTGAAACGGAGGAAGTAATTTTTAAGCATATTTTTTATATGGCATTATTCTTATAGTTATTTAACTTCATTGTTCCTATATTCTAGATCTATAGTTGTTTATAGAAAAGCAGGTTTGACCAATTCAAGGTGAAAATGGGGTTGAACAAAATAACTTTTATTTATCAACTTTTTTTATAATATAGATTTTAGAATAGTATATATCTATCAAAGCTTATTTGGTTGTGTAAGGAGGAAGAGGTGGAACATGAACAACCTAGTTGATTTTTCAGAAAATCTAAAATTGAAAATACAAATCATGTGTGTTGTAATAAAAAAGTCTATCCAATAAGCTCTGAATTTTCTTTCTTTTAGTAGTATTTTTTGTACTAGTACAATATCCAAGTTATTTAGATTTTATAATCCTTCAACTGATCCAATGTATTCGTAGTTAGTAGGGAAGACAATTGATTGGAAAATTATATAAAGTCAATAATTTTATTATAATTAGTACTGTTTATTCATCTTCTTTGGTATTCCTTCTTTTTCGGTTCAAATAATAAAGTTGATGTAATTTTATTTTTGAGAAGTGCTCGGAATAATTTTTGATTGATATATCTTAAATTTTTGTGCTATGAATTTATGCATTAAGAAGATGATTTAGTTAGTACTTAAAGGCAATTTTTTAATGCAATTTCAATATTGGGACGATGATTTAGCTTGTATTTGATTAATTAAATTTTTTGTCCTTGAGAGTACTTGATTAACTGTTACGAAAATTACTTTATGCTAGCATATATTAAACTTATGAAACGCTAGCAATATAATGATATTAAATTTTTGTGTTGACTAAATTATTTATTTAGTAATATAAATTGACCAAGAAAATGTTGCACTCTTGTAGTACTTTCTTAGGATTGTTATTCCTTATAACTTAAATAAGAAACTATTACGAGTTTTATTTTTTCTTTATCTTCTCTTTTCATGTTGGTTTTGAGATTGTTACTGGCATCGTTCTTTTTCTTTACTTTCTTGTCTTCATTGACAAAATATTCTGCTTCCCAGGTACCCGAACATTTGGGTTAAATCGATTTGTGATATGTGATGTCCAACTATTGCGCTTTATGATTTGTAAAGATAACTTTTTTATTTGTATGTATGTTATGTTGTGATTTGTGATCTTTGACTGCTATTAAATTGACGGGCAACTAATTGAATTGATTCCTTTGTTTGCCGTAATGTTATATGTTTACTTTCAATTGTTATAATCTATTTATACCTGACTATACTAAAAGAAAATCCTTGTTAATTTAAGTGTAAAGTAGTTCAATTTGTATTGTGGATTTAGGTTGATGTGACTATTCAGTTTGTTAGCTTTCTATCTCTTTGTGTTAATGTTCAATTGAACTATGTTAATTTTTGTCCAAATATATTTTTGTGACTTGGAATGTATTCTAAAAATGTTGTTAGTTCTAGTTTTGCCTTTTGCACTTTGTAAATCATGAAAATTGGTATTTTATCCTTAACAATACGTGAACATAATCCGTAAAATGCATACTGTTTTGATTCTTTATAATCAAGAATATCGTAGCTTAGATTCTCATATAGAAATTAAATCACGAGAGTGTTACTTAATGATTGATATGATGGGAGAATGTCTTCTTTGCTTAAGAAAATTTATCTGAATATTAAACTCTCCAAACAGACTGATAAGTTAGTTTCCGTTAAGTTCACCTATTGCAAGTAAGTATTGCAGCTGTTAATTAAAATTTTCTTTTATTATGAATCACATATTATGTTCAAAGGTTCTATTGTGGTTTTGAATTGAAAACAAGAATCATGTCTCATATCCAAATTGCGAACCTAAGTTAGCAGCCTTAGGTATTGTAATGACCCGATAAGTCATTTTATGAATTATAACCCCGTTTTCCTTATTTTTTCTTCTTCATATGTTCCTCAGCTGTATTTTATCGTATCGCGTTAGTTGATTCGGGTTCAGAATGGTTTTGGAGAGAATTGAGATACTTAGTTTCTTTTGAGAAGGCTTAAGTTGGGAAACTTGACCGGATGTTAACTTATGAGTAAACGATCTCGGATGTAAATTTTGATGGTTCGGTTAGCTTTGTTAAGTGATTTTTTTGACTTGGGAGCAAGTCCGGAATGTGATTTAAAGGTCTGTGATAGATTTAGGCTTGAATTGGCGAAATTGGAAATTTGCGTTTCTTGGTCGGCAATGGAAATTTTGATATCGGGGTTGGAATGAAATTTTGAAAATTTGAGTAGGTCTATAGTGTCATTTGTGATATGTGTGCAAAATTTCAGGTTTTTCGGGGGTGGTTTGGTAGGTTTCAACATCGTTTGCGGAGTTTGGAAGTTTAGAAGTTCTTAGGCTTGAATTTGAGGGTGATTTGGTAATTTGATGTTGTTTTGAGTGTTTGGAAGGTTCGACTAAGTTTGAATGGTATTATGTGACTTGTTGGTATTTTTGGTTGAGGTCCCGAGGGCCTCAGGATGAATTCGGATGGTTAACGGTAGAGTTGAAAATTGGATTAAGCACCTAAAGCTGTTGCTTCTGTCATTTCCACACCTACGGATTAGGGACCGCAGGTGCGGCTTGGACCCCGCATCTGCGGTGACCACAAGTGTGGTCAGGCAACCGCGGAAGCAAAAAATGGCGAGGGCAGCTGGCTTCACAGAAATGTGTCCGCAGAAGCGGACTGCCTTCCACAGAAGAGACCCCAATCGCAGAAGCGGAAACTCTTCTACAGAAGCGGCTTAGTGAGCCGCAGAAGCGGAAACGCTGGTCTGCACACAAAAACAGAAAGGTCCGAGATTTTAGCCATTTTTGTCACTTCTAAACACGGGTTTGAGCGATTTTTGAGCGACAAATCACGGGAAATCTTGAGGTAAGTTCCTTGTGATCATTGTTAGTCAGTATTTTTGAATTATCATTGAATATCCCGGCTAGATCACGTATTTTGGATGTGTAAATCGGGAATTTGGGCCTAGGAATTTGAAAATAAGATTTGATAATTTGGAGGCCCAGTTCCTATTGGAATTTAGTAATTTTGGTATGATTAGACTCGTGGTTGGATGGTCTTTCATATCCAGTGACTTCTGTCAGGTACTGAGACGTGGGTCCACGGGAAAATTTTGAGTGAGATTTCGAATTTTTAATGAAAAATATAGAATTTCAAATGGAATTAATTTCTAAAGTTTGTATTGACTAAATCGAAGTATTGTGACTAGATTCGAGACGTTTGGGGACCGATTCGCGAGGCAAAAGCATAGCAGAATAAAGAATTTCACAGTCCGAGGTAAGTAACGGTTATAAATTTGGTCTTCAAGGTATGAAACCTCGGACATTGTGTCGTATGACTATTTTTAGAGGTGACGCACATGCTAGGTGACGGGCGTGTGGGTGTAGGGATTGGGACTTAGTCCGTCCCGTAAGACTGTGGAATCAATTGGCCTACTGTATAATGCATGTTCCCTCTGTTTTCATGGAAATTTACTGTACTTCATGTTAGAATTCATGTTTAGGTCTTCTGTGCTCACTGTCGAGACATGTGAGGTCGTGCATTTGCTGAATTACCTGTTAAATTGCTGTTTATACTCAGTCGTAGCTTCTCTTGCTTATTATGCCTCCATCTCTTACTATTCAATGTTGATACATGATATTATTTATGTTTGGGCTGTTTATATGATTTTTGAGACCCCGAGAGACTGGAGAGATTTATGATTGAGAGAGACCAAGGGCCTGATTGTGAGATAGTGATACTATGGCACGTGAGTTATCCGTGCAGTACGTGAGTTGTCCGTGCAGATCCAGATATTGATACTATGGCACGTGAGTTATCCGTGCGAATCCAGATATTGATATTATGGCACGTGAGTTGTCCGTGCAAATCTAGATATTATATGATAGCACGTAAGTTGTCTGTGCAGCACGTGAGTTATCCGTGCAGATTATAACGCTTGGGCTGTATGAGCCCCTCCAAAGTCTGTACACCTCCAGTGAGCGCAGGTACCTATTGAGTATATTTATTGAGGGTTGAGAGCCGAGTGATTGAGCTATTAAGATGAGGTGAGCGGTTGTTGCCTTGAGAGGCCATACTTGCTTTCAGTTAGTTGTTGCACTTAATTGTTCATTGTCCTTGTTGTACAAAAATTCCTGGAAGATTGGATATCTGGTTTATTTGAGCATGCACTGATGTGACTTAAACTGTTAAATTGAAAGCATGACTATTTTTATTGAAAGTTATTGAGATAACTGTATTTGCATAGCTCGTCACTACTTCTCAGTTCCTTATTTATTTCTGTTACTTACTGAGATGGAATTACTCACGTTACTCCCTGCACCTTGTGTGCACATCCAGGTGAGACCAATCGCAGAGGTCGTTGAGTACGTTTGCGGTTGACTATTGGAGACCTACGAGGTAGCTTCCGGCGTCTGCAACCCTTGTCTCTTCTTCCATTATTATCTTTCTTTCTATTTTTATGATATTGGATAGGTTATTGTAAACCTTGAGTCTAGACTGGTTTTAGATGCTCATGACTTAGTGACACTGATGTCAGGCTATCTTTTCCGCATTTTTTTTTGAGTTTAACTCTTTTATAAAATTTCTGTTACGAAAATATGGCTTTATCTTTTAAATTAAATATCAAAATGTTAGGTGTCGGTTTGCCTAGTACCACGATAGGCACTATCATGACAGATGAGATTTTTGGGTCCTGACAAGTTGGTACCAAAGCCTAGGTTACATAGGTCTCACGAGTAATGAACATGTTTAGTAGAGTCTTGCGGATCGGTACAGAGACGTCTGTACTTATCTTTGAGAGGCTGCAGAACCTTTAGGAAAACTTCACATTCTTGAATTCTTATCATGCGAATCTATTGATTCTGGTAACTATAATTTCATTTATTCTATTCTCTTAAACAGATGGTGAGGACACGTACTTTTGGATCAGCGGCCAGCCACCAGTGCCACCAGTCAGGGACACTAGAGGCCAAGGTCGCGGCCGCGGTCGAGACCGTGGTAGGGGCAGGTGTGTAGCCCGCATAATAGCTAGGGCAGCACCTACAGATCCACCAGCCGCCCCAGTTCATGATCATGTCCCAATTGTGGATGCTCCAGCGGGACCAGCTCAGGCACCGACTGTGCCTATTGTGATTCTAGGTCTTCAGGAGACCTAAGATATTGGCAGTTTGCACTGGTCTTGCCAAGGTGGTTTCGGCTCAGGCCGCACCTGCCACTTCTCAAGTTGGGGGCAGGTACTCATACCCCTGTTGCCCGCACTCTAGAGCAGGCAGTGCAGGGACTTCAGGTTTCGGGGACATAACCAGTCCAGCCGGTTGTAGGTGCTCAGGACTATGTGGTTTCTGTTATGCTTGATGATCAACATAGATTGGAGATGTTTGGAAGACTCCAGCCGCCGACTTTAAGCGGTGCAAAGGGCGAGGATTCCCAGGTTTTCTTGGACAAGTGTAAGAGGATTCTACGTACAACGGGTATTCTAGAGACCAGTGGGTTCTCATTTACTACTTTTTAGTTTTTTGGAGCTGCCTTTACTTGGTGGGAGTCTTATGAGAGGCATAGGCCTATTGGTGCAGCGCCCCTTACTTGCCAGCAGTTTTCTGTTCTCTTTCTGGAGAAGTATATGCCACAATCCCATAGAGAGGAGCTGCGTAGGCAGTTCGAGCAGTTGCTTCAGGATGATATGACTGTGATGCACTACGAGAAAAGGTTTTCTAAGTTAACCTGTCATGCTGTTTGGTTGGTTCCTACAGACAGGGAGAGGAACAAGAGGTTTGTGGATGGCCTCGCTTATCAGCTCTTGTGATCATAGAGAGAGTGTCTGGTCTTCTTTTGAGGAGGTGGTTGACATTTCCAGAGAGATAGAGTTGGTTCACCGCCAGGAGCGAGTTGAGAGGGATGCCAAGAGGCCTAGGGGAGTTGGTAGTTTTGGTGGTGTTCCTTCTAGAGGTCAGTTTTAGCATGGCAGAGGCCATCAATTCAGACATGCTCAGTCAACTCGCCATGTTCACCATGGTGGATCATTTGGTCATGGTCCTCACAGTGCAAATCAGGGCCACTCAACTCTCAATGCCCTTCCAGTACAGATCTCTCATCATGCCCCGTCTGCAGAGGTTTCTATGATTAGTTACACAGGGTATCAGGAGTAGCACTTTTGTCAGAGGAGGGATTGTTTCAAGTGCGGGGATCTTGGTCATATCATGAGATACTGCCCCAAGTTATTAAGTGGGACTCCGCAGCAGAGTTCTAGGCTATCGATTTTAGCACCAGCTACTTCACCACCCGCCTAGTCGGTTAGGGGTTGCCCCAGAAGGGGAGGTCGATCAGGTGGTGGTCAGGCCCATTTCTATGCACTCCTAGCCAGACCAGATGTTATTGCTTTAGATGCTGTGATCAAAGGTATTGTTCCAGTTTTCCACATGGATGCCTCTGTATTATTTGATCCTGGTTCCACTTTCTCATACGTGTCATCATATTTTTCTCATTATTTGGACATGCCTCGCGAGTATCTTATTTCATCTATTCATGTATCTACTCAGATAGGCGATACTATTATTGTGGACCGTATATATTGGTCGTGTGTGGTGATTATTGGGGGCCTAGAGACCTGAGTGGACCTTTTATTGCTCAGTATGGTTGATTTTGATATGATATTGGGCATGAATTGGCTATCTCTATGTCGTGCTATTTTGAACTATCACGCTAAGACAATGATGTTGGCTATGTCGAGGGTGCCACGGATTGAGTGGTGAGGTTCAACGGATTATGTTCCTAGTAGGGTGATTTCTTTCTTGAAGGCCCAACGGATGGTTGGGAAGGGTTTTCTTTCTTATTTTGCCTTCGTTAGGGATGTCGGTGCGGAGACTCTTTCCATTGATTCAGTTTCGGTAGTGAGGGACTTTCCATATGTATTTCCTTTAGATTTGTCGGGTATGCCACCAGACAGAGATATTGATTTTAGTATTGATTTGGTACCGGGCTCTCAGCCCATTTTTGTTCCACCATATCGGATGGCCCCAACAGAATTGAAAGAATTGAGGGAGCAATTTCAAGAACTGCTTGATAAGGGCTTTATTCGGCCTAATGTATCACCATGGGGGTGCTCCAGTCTTGTTTGTAAAGAAGAAAGATGGCTCCATGCGCATGTGTATTGATTATCGACATCTGAACAATGTTATAGTGAAGAACAGGTACCCATTGCCTCATATTAATGACCTATTTGATCAGCTACAGAGTGCCAAGGTATTTTAAAAAATTGATTTGCGGTCTGGCTATCACCAGTTGAAAATTTGAGATTTGGATATTAAGATGGTATTTAGGAACTGCTATGGTCACTATAAATTTCTTGTGATGTCTTTTGGGCTGACTAACGCCCCAGCAGCATCTATGCACTTGATGAATAATGTATTCCAGCCGTATGTTGATTCATTTGTGGTGGTATTTATTAATGATATCCTGGTGTACTTACGTAGCCAGGTGGAACATGCCCAACACTTGGGTATTTTATTACAGAGACTGAGGGAGGAGAGGCTTTATGCAATATTTTCCAAGTGTGAGTTTTGGCTTAGTTCAGTGGCGTTCTTGGTGCACGTGGTGTCCAGTGAGGTTATTTAGGTTGATCTGAAGAAGATATAGGTGGTTCAGAGTTGGCCAAGACCGTCCTTAACCACAAAGATTCGTAGCTTTCTTGGTTTGGTAGGTTATTACCGTCGTCTCGTTTAGGGATTTTCATTTATTGCATCATCCTTGACCAAACTGACCCAAAAGGGTGCTTTTTTCAGGTGGTCGGATGAGTGTGAGGCGAGCTTTCAGAAGCTTAAGATTGCCTTGACCACAGCTCCAGTATTAGTTTTGCATCAGCCTCAAGTTCTTATACAGTATATTGTGATATTTCTCGGATCAGCATCGGATGTGTGTTGATGTAAGAGGGTAGAGTGATCGCTTATGCTTCTCGTCAGTTGAAGCCCCATGAGAAGAACTACCCTATTCATGATTTGAAGTTAGCTGCGATTGTTCACGCGTTGAAGATTTGGAGGCATTATCTCTATGTTGTGTCTTGTGAGGTGTTTACTGATCATTGTAGCCTCCATCACTTGTTCAATCAGAAGGATCTCAAGTTGAGGCAGCGGAGATGGTTGGAGCTGCTAAAAGACTATGATATTACCATTTTATACCATTCAGGAAAGGCCAATGTGGTGGCCGATGTCTTGAGTAGGAAGGCGGTGAGTATGGGCAGTTTGGCATATATTCCTTTGGGAGGAGACCTCTTGTAGTTGATGTTCAGGCCTTGGCAAACTGGTTTGTGAGGTTGGATATTTCGGAGCCTAGTCAGATCTTAGCTTGTGTGGTTTCTCGGTCTTCCTTGTTTGATCGTATTAGAGAGCGCCAGTATGATAATCCTCATTTGCTTTTCCTCAAGGACAGAGTTTGACATGACGATGCCAGAGATGTGACTATTGGTGATGATAGGGTATTGAGGATGCAGGGCAGAATATGTGTGCCCAATGTAGAGGGGCTTCGGGAGTTGATTTTAGATGAGGCCCATAGCTCGTGGTATTCCATCCATCCGGGTGCCGCGAAGGTGTACCACAATTTGAGACAGCACTATTGGTGGAGGAGAATGAAGAAAGATATAGTGGGGTTTGTGGCTCGGTGACTCAATTGTCAGCAGGTGAAATATGAGCATCAGAGATTGGGTGGCTTGCTTCAATATGTAGATATTCTATAGTGGAAGTGGGAGCGGATCACCATGGATTTCGTAGTTGGACTCCCACAGAATTTGAGGAAGTTCGACGCAATTTGGGTGATTGTGGATCGGTTGACCAAGTCCGCGCACTTCATTTCGATGTGTACTGCCTATTCTTTAGAGCGGTTAGCTAATATTTATATTCGAGAGATTGTTCGCCTGCATGGTGTCCCGATTTCCATAATTTCAGGTAGAGATACTCAGTTTACACTGCAGTTTTGGAGGTCCATGTAGCGAGAGTTGGGTACTCAGATTGAGTTGGGCATAACTTTTTGCCCTCAGATAGACGGACAGTCCGAGTGCACTATTCAGATATTGAAGGACATGTTGCGCGCTTGTGTCATTGATTTTGAGGGTTCATGGGACCAGTTTTTGCCACTCGCAGAATTTGCATATAGCAACAGTTATCAGTCGAGTATTCAGATGGCTCTATATGAGGATTTATATAGGATGCGGTGTAGATCTCCAGTAGGTTGGTTTGAGTCAGCCTAGGCGAGGCTTTTGGGTACAGATTTCGTACAAGATGCTTTGTACAAGGTAAAAATGATTCAGGAATGGCATCGTACAGCACAGTCAAGACAAAAGAGTTATGCTGACAGAACGGTTCGTGATGTGTATTACATGGTTGGGAAGAAGGTTCTACTGAAGGTTTCACCCATGAAGGGTGTTGTGAGATTTGGGAAGAAGGGCAAGTTGAGCCCTCGATTTATTAGGCCTTTTGAGGTGCTTCGGAGGATTGGGTATGTGGCTTATGAGCTTGCCTTGCCACCTAGCTTGTCGGGGGTGCATCCAATGTTTCATGTTTCTATGCTCCGGAAGTATATCGGTCCGTCTCATATCTTGGATTTCAGCCCAGTTCAGTCAGACGGTGATTTGACTTATGATGTGGAGCCACTGGCTATTTTGGAGCGACATGTCTGAAAGTTGAGATCAAAGGATATAGCTTCAGTGAAAGTGCAGTGGAGATGTCAGCCCGTGGAGGAGGCTACTTTGGAGACCGAGTGGGAGATGCGGAGCAAATGTCCACACCTATTTGAGGCTTCAGGTATGTTTCTAGACTCGTTCGAGCACAAACGTTTGTTTAAGAGGGAGAAGATGTAACAATCCAGCTGGTCATTTCATGAGTTATAACCCCGCTTTCCCCATTTCTGCTTCTTTATGTGTTCCTCAGCTGTATTTCATCGTATCGCGTTAGTTGGTTCGGGTTCAGAATGGTTTTGGAGAGAATTGAGACACTTAGTCTCTTTTGAGAAGGCTTAAGTTGGGAAAGTTGACCGGATGATGGCTTATGAGTAAACGATCTCGGATGTAAATTATGATGGTTTGGTTAGCTCCGTTAGGCGATTTTGGACTTGGGAGCGAGTCCAGAATGTGATTTGGAGGTCCGTGGTAGATTTAGACTTGAATTGGCGAAATTGAAAATTTTGCATTGTTGATACCAAATTTTTCCCTCATATATACTTTCAAAATAGTGCATGAGCATCAACCAACATTTTTCCATAATTTTCCTGTAATTTTAAAAGGATTTATTCTAGAATTTTATTATATAAATAATTACTACTTGCATTACAAACAATTTTATGATAATTTTATTACTTAAATTTATCATTTATATTTATACTAAGCTTTAATTATTTCACAAATAGCCATATGTACGTGTTAGGGTTATAATTGCAATAACTTTGCAATAATAGCCCATGTGTGTATAATTGCCTTATTTCACAAGAAAATAATCTTTACATTTTTATAATACTGAGTAATTATTTTAAATTCATGCATAAATGATCTTTTTATCATCTATAAATTATTTTATAAAATTATTTTATTAAGTTAATAGGGTATTTAAATAATAGCCCCTTTTCTTAATCAATTTCGGACCTTAGCCCACCCCAGCCCAATTAAACCTTAACCAAATACCCTAATCTAATCCAAACCCTGACCCAATTTTAAAACCCGCCCAACCCGTCAGATCAAATTCTGGTCGTTGATCTCAGAAGATCAACGGTCCAGGATCATTTTCCTTTTTTAATTACCCCATAACCCCCCAAACCCTACTCATTCTCTAGATTACGTCGCCTATGAATTCTCTCCTCTCTTCTCTCTCAAACGCTCTCAAACCCTAGAGCGCCGTCACTCAAAATTCCCTCCAAATCCCTTCGATTCCCAACCAGATATGGAAACATCTGGTGATTTACTGCCCTATCCGGCCTCCTACCTCTACTGGTTGCTCGATTTCTTCGTGGTTTGAAGGAATCTCAAAGAGATTCAATTCAGAGTCAACCTAGACTCTTATTTTTTTTGATGAGCGTGCTTCGTGTTCATCACTATATTTGTGAGTTTTGTATCTTTAAGTTTGTGGCTTGAAACTCCGGTTCTTAACTGGATTTCTCGTTCCATTTTTCAAAAAACCTCATCTCTTTCTACTTGAGTCTATTCAGATCCTTGTAGATCTGAAATGATTTTAAGTTTATCTGGTATTTTCTTTGAAAAACCTTCTATTTTTTTTCTTTATTATTAATCGATTTCATTGTTTTCTAAAACTAGGGTTTCCTCTTAAGTTCTCTGCAAAAAGGTTCTAAAGTTTCTAATAGTTTGAATCTGATTATCTTTACTAGTTCTACTGATTTTACATGCCTATATTATAATCCCTTGTTTGTTTTATTATTTCACTGTTCGCTTCAATATTTGCCAGTTATTTTCATCTCTGTCAATTAGAAGATATTGATTGATTTTATTAGGGTTCAAATTATATTTTTTTGCCGAGATTGATACTTCTCTGTCATTTTTACCTATTTTCCTTATTTGTGACTTCTAATTGGCACTACTTGCCTTAATTATTTTACTAAGCTTAATTTATGGGAGTTGATTATTTTACCAACCCCTAGATGGTCTCTATTTGACCTGTTACCTTATTTATTTGACTAATTATCCTTGCTACTGGCCCGATTTTTTTGTTCTGACTTTTAATTGACTGCTATACCTATTATTTACCTTATTTAGACTTCTGTTCCGTGTTATTTTAAGCAATACCTCCATGACTCTGTCTGGATTGATCCTGTTAAGCCCTAATTGACTGATTGCTTGGTCTCTTTGCCTTATTTGTTTCACCCTGCTAAGTACTATATAGTTCCCCATTTTCTGACTTCTTTAAAACAGACGAACACACATAGAAAGACACAGAAGCACACACAAACTCTTGCTCCTACACATTCCATTGAAATTCTTTCTGTTACTTGTGTTTGTTGCACTGTCTAGCCGGCTGAAAGCCAAGGCTAGATTCTTGGATCGTATTTGCTTCACTTTCCGCTTGCTATCTCTTAACTGGTATGTCTCCGCTTCTTCTATCATTCAATATGCTATGTGATTAGACCTATGTTTCTCATGTTTACTTCATCTAAACAACATGTCAACCTCTGTTATCATGTCTATATACTGTAGATATCAACATGCCTTTGTTTGCCCTTATGTTTCCGTTAACTAACATGCTTTAACTCTTGAATTTGTCTTGTCCAATGTGCAATATGATTCATACACTTTAGCATGTTCCTATTTGATCTCGGATACTTGTCTACTTTTTTCTTAACTAGCATGTTTTCCTTCCTGCTTTATGCATCTACCTTAACCGTTTCCTGATTAATTCATGATTTCTATGCTCTCAACTTTTGCTGCCTTTTCTGTATGACTGTCTGATCAGTAACTTGATCCCAACATGTTGTTCTCTCTTTAATATATGCCTATATGCTCACCTAGTAATAGCTAATGAACTAAGTCAATCCCAGGCAATGTGAAACCTTGTTTGAATTGATTGCGACTCTGTTTGACTACTGGAGTTCATGTCTGAACTCCATTTTCTGAGTGTGGTTCTGCTTGTAGTTCTTGTGATCAGGTAATTTCTATTCACTTCTAAAATCCAAACTGTTTTTTCCAAAAACTATCTCCTACTTCATATACTATTTTCAACTCTTAGTTGTCTAGGGTCCTGCCACCCTATTGTGAGCACTGCTTAGGGTCCATGAGACCCCTCTGAACTCTGACACATTGGGGCTGGTTCTCCAATCCTTTGTGAATTTTGTTGAACATCTAATTCTGGTGTGAGCATTGCCCGGGGTCACTGAGGCCCTTGGAAACTTTGACACACCAGGAACCAATTTTATGTGTTATGGATGGGCTACCATTATGCTCAGAGATGTTATGCTTGAAGGCCTGGTTACCAGGTTGATATTGGGCCTATGAAGACTCCCTATAGTATAATGGTTCTTTCATTGTGTAATTTATTCTTATCGGTCTATGATAATAATTTTTTGTAAAAACAGATATTGGGGTTATTAGTAAAGCTGAGAGGGATTTTTATATATCTTTGTTGGGATCGGGTAGAAATCATGCCTATAGGATTGTTGTGATTATTTATATGCATTAGAAACTATGCCTATAGGCCTTATCTTCATATTTGTCCTTAATTTTCACTTTGCATCACTAGAAATCCTATTTTTAAATCGTTTCTCAATTCTGTATCGATAATCATGTTTTCAAAACCTTCATGTATGCATTAGAAATCATGTTTCTAGGAATTTCCTTGTTGAACTCACTTGGCAACTGATTAATGCTTTTACTCACCTAGAAATCATGCCTATAGGAAACACATATAAAATTATTCCTGATACTTAGACACCACGCATATAGGAAATAAGTGTAAAAATAGCTTCAACACTTAGATATCATGTCTATAGAGAAAAATGAATAAAAATTAGTTTTCCGTATCATAAAATAACGCTTGGGATAAGTTTCAGCACTTAAAAAGCACGACTGTAGGGTCTAAAAGATAAAATCTGCCTGTTAAGAATCAATTGTTGGTTTATAAATTATGGTCTGATTGCCGTTTAGATACTATGTCTATAGGGTTCTGCCTGTCATCACTTAGGCAAGCCTGTAGGACAATTTTTAAATCCTGGGTTTAAAATTGTGATTTTCTTGCTGCTTGAAACGTGCTCAGATTCAGTAAGTGATAAAAAATCAGTAGGCAAACTGGTACTCACTGCCTCGCCTAAATAAAACTGTTGTATGTTTTGTTGTACTCATTTAGATATCCTGCCTGTAGGACTTCTAAAATTATAAAAACTATTTATTTGAACCGCGCGCACTTGTTTTGTCTATTTGTGGAGGTAATATGAGCCTCCTTAGTTGCTCTTTATGTGACAGTCCTACCGGTTTTTGTTTGTCGCTTAGGTTTTCTCCTTTTAATTAACATAGGTGAGTCTAGAACCACACTAAATAGAAGTCCTAAACACCTCCAAGGCCACAGATAAGGGACAGGTAGTGCACACATAAGGTATGTACTGGATATTTTTAGAACGCTTAGGTAATAATCAAAAGGGGAAGGGTAATTGGGTAGTAAAAGAAAATGATGACCTGTGCGCTAATTCTATGTGTAGCACCCCAGTTTGGGGACGATTACCAAGTATTGCACAGAAGTGATCCTATAGGCTAAAAAAACCTAGGACCCTTTTTACTCCTTGTTTTAAAATTAATATCTGTTTTTTGTCTGCTTATAAGACTAATTCTCTTAAATTTAGTTTGGTCGGGACCCACTGTTGTGGACCTCGAGGGGTGCCTAATACCTTCCCCTCAAGGTAATTTCGAGTCCTTACCCAATCTTTGGTAATGTAAACTAGTACACGAGTTATTTGTTCCAGGTGCCCTAACGCACCTTAATCCGTTAGGTAGAGACTCTTCAAATCTTATATCCAATTCCCAAAAGGAAAAGAGTTATCCCCAAAAGGTTAAAACCCGGACTCAGCGAGGAAAAAGGGGGCGCGACAGCATGGCGACTATACTGGGGATTATTTTAGGCTCTTACTATAACAAACTTGTTTTGTGAATTAGTCTTAAGCATTCCATATTCTGTTAATACATGTGCACCCCTTCCCTTTCCCCCTTACTTGGATTTAATTGCCTATTTTTCAAGCATTTACGATTTCCTTTAGTACAGAAACTGACTTGTCTCCTTGTTTTCTTTCTTAAATGTCTTTCAATTATTAAATACTGCTTTTATCATTCTTTTAACGTGCAAATACATGACAACATGCTATTTATTATTGCATAAATCATGCTCAACATCATATTCCACTCGTGCGTATTCAATCATATAGTAGCGCTTGATGAGTGTTTGTGCCCTTCCTATATATCACCTTTTAAATTTGGAAAGGCGTATTTGTGGTAAAACTAGTCGATCAACAGTTCAATCGACGGTTCTGTGCCTTTCCTCCTCAAGTTGTCCGCTTGTGGGTACCTGTCTTGACCTCTCTAGAAACCTTACTCTGATTAATTTTACATGCATCATGGTCAAACCTAGTTGAGTTAATATGTTGTCCACATAATGATCCTTTAAGACAAGCCTCGTCCAAAAGTCCACTGGGTTTTCCATAATCCCAATGGACGCCATCACGATTGTGTGCATTAATTTTGGAAAAATAAGTGCCAATATGCTAATCATTGTTGTATAAATAGTCGGATCTTGAAGGGGAAAGGGCCTAACCATATTTGTTTTGCAGAAAATGAGGCACGAAGTCCCCAGGTTCAGCATGGTCCATAACATACCGCCATTGTTTCTAGATTGGTGGGAGGATCTTCTATCAAGTGATAAAAATCATGTGAAAAGGGTCTTGGGAAATTTGCCTTCTTTATTGGACCTCTAGCCGAACAACATATTAATTGAAGTTGCCACAATGTTCTGGAACAAAGAAAGAGCCGTGTTTCGCTTTGGAAACATAAAAATGACCCCTATCTTGGAAGAAATAGGGGGATTCGCTGGGCTACATTGGGATAGTCCTGGTTTATTGGTGATGAAAAATCGCTCTACTAGGGGGTTTCTGAAAATGATGGGATTAAAGAAGATTCGAAGGAAAGATAAGGAAGAGAGTCACCAATTGCCAGAACACCAAAGGAAATGAAGGAGGACATTTAGCAAGAGCATACCTACTGCTGCCTGCGCGAACTGGGGAGTTTGATCGACAAGAGCATCCAGCCTGGAGAAGGTCCTTATGGGACCAAGTAGATTAGGTTTATTTGCTTTTTCAAATGTAATAGGGCCAAGTGCTATTAGTGACTTATCTTATTTAGTGTCGTTTTAGATTCATCTATTTTTACATTAATGAAATGAGGCAATTATTGGCACTAAAATTCTCCAAATCAACGCGTCGCTATGCCTACCTCAGGCACAACGAGGCTCCCAAACTAGGATGCTGATTTACATTCCCGTAATATGTGTTTAAATACTGCAAACATTTTTCAGAATCCTTACTGACTTATCTACCTTTTGTTTTTTTCTTTATTTTGATTATTCCCATTCCCTTAAGGTTGGTTCGCACATACTAGCATCATCAACATATCATACCAGATCTAGAGGCCCTACACCGTCACACCCCAAATTCGAGGAACATGACCGTCGCCCGACCGGGTAGCCCCAGTCAAGCGGACCTGGGTGCCTTTCCTAACCCACGTGATACCCCATGCTTTCCTTACTTAATATTCCAAGGACTAGCCATATAATTAATTTAGAACACCTCTTTTTTTTTCCGCAAAACATACATACATACATAATAGTTAGTGAAATTACCAATTCGTTGCCCAACAAATGAAACATGGATATACATAAGATTCTAACCTACATCCACTATCTACGGAGCCTCTAAAAGTGCAACAGGATAATACAGTATTTGCCGGTAACAAGGCTCTTGCTATACCTTACACAAAATCAAAATAAAACTCCGGACACAAGCGGCCTGAGCCACACAGGGCCCCGAGAGAAGTGGGGCTCACCAAAAAGCTGATGGAAGACGAAGGGGGAGCTACGATCGGTGGGCTGGAGTACCTGCTGCGGATTCACCTACAATTATAACACGAATGTAGCGCCCCCGGCAAGAGGGACGTCAGTACATTTAAATTGTACTGGTATGTATAACAAACTTTACCCTGAGTAACCTCAAACCATACACAAGTAACAGGCAATAGAGGAAACAACAATTGAATACACTCAAGGAAGACAATCAAGGCAAACAAGTTAACAATCTCTCCTTTCCCCCATCATCATTTCCACATTATTAATTTCACAATTTTCTCATATTTCGTTTCAATAGTGATATCGATCACTTTCCACCCTTATTGCCTCGGCCACCCTTATTACCTCGGCCACCCTTATCACCACAACCCACACCTTATTACTTTGTGTTACGGCGCGCAACCCGATCCCACCGAGCAATCACAATTCACAAACAATACCACAACAATAATAATTTACAAGGATAACAACAACAACAAGTTTCAAGAGCAACAACCACAAATCTCAGTAACAACAACAACACATCTCAAGGACCAACAACACAACTCTCAAAGGGTTTTATATGACTATCAATGCCATTTCCATCTTTTTTTAATAGCCCGTTGTACCATTTAAATCACAACAATAATTTCCTCGACTAGCCACCAAGGATGTTACCACAGTTATTTCAATTGCACAATTTCGATTTCCTTTCCAACATTTATTCCACAGTTCTTACCACATAACACATACTACTCACAAGAGTTTAACTTCACAACTAATCCATGAAGATATCACGTACCAAGTATTTGGACACCAAACAAGGCGATTTTACAAAGGTTAAAGTTAGCCATACATACTTGGAGCTGAATTCCTTTTTAATTTCTACTTCTAATTCACCAAAAATCTAGCACTGTCAATATAGCGTACAAATTAATACACATAACTTAGAATTCAACGCCCAAAAATCACTACTCGAACATATTTAGGTTATTAACCCCTTCCTTGCACAAGTTTTTACTCCCACCTAATTACTCCTACTTGATTTTAGGTTTTAATAGACATGCATGTATGATTTCAACCATTATTTTCAAGGACCAATGCATGAGACTCCCCCTAGTTTAAACTTGAAATTCAATGAAAAGGGTTAGGGATTTTACTTGCAAGAAAAAGGGGGGATGAAGAAAAGCTTGAAATTTCCCGGCCCTGATAGTTTTGAAGAATCAAATTTTGGAGAAGATGACTTTCTCTCTCAAGACCCTCTCTTCCTCTCTCTTATTTTGTGCAGAAGCTCGTTAAAGAATGAGGGGTTGGGTGTTTTATTACAAAGGGGTCGGGTTTTAAAAAAGTTAGAAAAATAGAAGCCCGAGCAAGATCTGCAATCGCAGAATTGAAATGCGGTCCGCAGATTGGACCACAGAAATGCACTCAAAAATCTGAAGGGTCTGCGACAGGAATGCGGTCTGCATTCCTGTTATGCTGTCGCATTTTGCATCGCAGAATTGACCTCCACAAATCCTTGAGCAATTTATGCGACGATTATGCGGTCCGCATATTGATTATACGACCGCATATAGGACCGTATTTTCAACATCAATTTTGGAAATCTTCTGCTTCACTCTGTGGCAGAAATGCGGTCCGCATAGCTGATCTGCGACCCCATTCTAGACCGCATAATGGAATTTTTTTGGAAAATTGATTCTTTTGATTTTTAAGTGCAAAATCAGTAAAAAGGTTTCGAACTGCGGCGAGCTTGCAAGCCACAAAGAATTCTACACATTCCTAACACATATTCGGACCTTGGCACTACGAGCTACTAGGTTTTGAGCATAAGATTTTACGGGGCCTTACATACACCTCCTCCTCATCCGAGTAATTCGGAAAGCAGAGGAAAAGCTAAGATGGATGACTTGAGTGGTATCCAAAAAGAGAATTCTGAGAATATTGAAACCTCAAACAATCAAAGTAATCTAGCTCAGAATGATTTGGTCCTGCGATTAGAGCAGAAAATACTGGAGTTACAAGGAGAAATTGAGCAGGTCCGCAACTTGGCAAACCTCTCCCTTACTCTGAATTTCCCAGACGTTAATCAACGAAATGTTCAAAACCCAGCACCTCCTCAAAATACGCCAAACCAATGTCCACAAAATCCTCCCGCACCCCATCAATACGCCATACCACCTCAAAATCCCAATCCTCTACTGGTACCAACTCCTTCACAACTGTATCAACAACCAACACAGTACCCACAAACCACTACCTATCATACTCCTCAAAACACACTATACCCTATTCTCGATCCTCAAAACTCCACCAAGGATCACCACTACACCCAAATCCCTGACACCCACCAAAACAACCCCATCTACATCAAGACCCTACCTCACTCCACCCAGCCAATCTCTTATAAGCTAGAATCCATTGAGAAGGACCTGCTCATCAAGAACATGGCCGAAGAACTCAAGAAGTTCACAAGTCGCGTTCATGGTCTTGAAGGAGGTAAAAGGGATAGAAGGTCTGAACTACAAGGATTTATGCATACAACCAGATGTGGAACTATCGGAGGGTTACAAACCTACCAAATTCAAAATGTTTGACATAATGGGTGATCCCAAGGTTCATTTGAGAACTTATTGTGACAAGCTCGTGGGGGTCAGAAAAGATGAAAGGATTCGAATGAAGCTCTTCATGAGAAGTCTTATCGTTGATTCCCTGTCTTGGTACATAAGCTAGAATCCTAAGAAATAAGCCAATTGGGTGAGCATGGCATCAGACTTTATGGATCGATTCAGGTTTAATATGGAGAATGCACCAGATGTCTTCTATATCCAAAACCTAAAAAATGAGCCAACCGAGACTTTTTGCGAGTATGCTACTCGGTGGAGGTCAGAAGCAGCCAAGGTCAGGCCAGTATTAGACGAGGAATAGATGAACAAGTTCTTTGTCAGGGCACAGGACCCACAGTATTATGAGAGGCTAATGGTTATTGAGAATCATAAGTTCTCTGGTATCATCAAACTCGGAGAGAGGATTGAAAAAGTTATTAAAAGTGGGATGGTGACAAATTTTGAGGCACTGCAGGCCACGAATAAAGCATTGCAATCAGGTGGCATATCAAAGAAGAAAGAAGTAGGGGTAGTAATGGTGGCCCAAGGCCCAAATATCCACTCACATACCAAAATCCTCCCCCTACATACCAACCCTCACCTCCCAAATATTCTCAACCCGCCACCGCCTATCACACTTATAACACCCAGACAGCCTATTATCATTCACCTCCAGCTTATCCAAATTACCAGAAACCCTGACCTAATTTTCATCACAAATCACCCAGATAATACACCGCCATCGCTGAACCCATCGATTAGCTGTACGAAAAATTGAAGGTTGCTGGTTATGTCACCCATATTCCCACTATGGCAATGGAGAATTTATCTCAATGGGTCAACCCGAATAAAACCTATGCATATCATTCTGGTATGAAGGGGCACACCATTGACCAGTGCCGGACATTGAAAGATACGATCTAGACATTGATTTACAATAAGGTCATATAGGAAAAAGAAACTACACCCAACGTCTGCAACAATCCTCTTCCAGATCATAGGGGCAAAGGGATCACTGTGGTAGAAACTGATAAGGAATGGGATCCTGAGGGATCAATTGGACTTATCAAAGAGGGCAACGATCTTAAGAAGCTAGCAGTCACGCTCAATCTTATCATGGTCCAGGTACGGCTGCCAGTTGAGGTTGAGGTAACCATATCAGTTCCATTTGAGGTAGAAGTAACACCACCTGTAGCTGTACCTATTCCATTTGATGTAGAAGTGGACACACCTTTCACAGTGACAGTAGCAATCACGCCTCCTTTCAAGTCCAACGCCATACTTTGGTATTACGTTGCTGAAGCTAGGAAAAAAGGAAAGGCAAAGATGGAAGAATCTGGTGCCGCATAGAGAATGACCAGAACTGGAAGGATCTATACACCCAAAAATTTGGGAGGATCAAGCAAGGAGGCTGCTACTAAACAACCTGTTATTGAATCTGGATTAGACGATTTTTGGAGGAAAGTACATGCGAGAGAATACTCTGTAATCGATCATTTAAACAAGACTCCCACCCAGATATCCATCCTATCACTATTGCAAAATTCTGAAGCACATAATAGTGCTCTGATGAAGGTGTTGAATGAAGCTTATGTTCTCAACAACATCACTAGTGGAGAGATGGTCAACATGGTAGGGCAAGTATTGGAGAGTCATAAGATCACCTTCCACGAGGTTGAACTGCCGCCTAAAGGGTTAAGTCACAACAGAGCACTGCATATCACGGTACAGTTTAAAGATAAATTCATTGCGAGGGTACTAATAGATGGGGGCTCGAGCCTCAACATTTGTCCATTGACTACTCTAAAAAGATTGGGCAAAGATTTCCATGAGATACAGGTAGGAAGTATGAACGTGAAAGCATTTGATGGGTCTCAAAAAGCCACGATGGGGGAGATTAAACATTGTTTGCAGATGGGACCAACTTGGTTTGATGTTGAGTTCAAGTACTAGACATATCAGCTATATACAATCTTCTATTGGATCAACCTTGGATACATGTCGCTGGGGCTATGGCTTCCACGCTACACCAGGCCGTGAAGTTCGAGTGGAACCATCAGGAGGTAATCATTCACGGAGATAAAAGTAACCCCATTTACACCAATCAAACTACCCCGGTTATCGAGAATAGAAGAAGGCTGGGTGGAGAAACTTATCACCACATTGAACATGTCCATGCAATTGAGAAGGACAAGTGGTGGAGTAACAAAATAGAAAGCATACTGGCATTTTCTGGGTATGAACCCGGCAAAGGGCTTGGGAAGGAACTCCAGGGCATTACCAAACCAATACAGTTGAAACATCATGGTACCACCTTCGGACTTGGGTATCAGTACACCTGGAAGGAATATGATTATTGGTCGCCTCTATGGCATGGTCCGTATTACCCTCTCGAACAATCGGTACCACACCTAAGTCATACTTTTCACCAGGCCGATACAATATGGGGATTTGCAGAGGAAAAAACTTTGGCTGGACTGAGAAACTTGTTCCTGGAAGACGAGGAAATAGATTGCAGTGCGATAGTTGAGGAGGAGGAGGAAGAAAGCCTCACTATTCAGATCGTGGAAAAGGGAGTTGTTCTCAAGAATTGATCTGCCACACCATCTCGTGCCCGTCTAGTTCCTAGGTAGCTTGGCAATTAGCCTGATTTGCTTTAATAGCCATTTAGGATATTTTCAGTAATTTTGATTTAAATACATATTTTGTTTTGAAATAATTGCTTAAGCCATCGACCCATACCTGTTTTGGATATTTCCAGATCTAATACATTGCTATTTATTATTCATTATTATATTTCACATTTTTCTTCTACAGCATTATTATTACTTTTCTTGATGAACCGATGAATGTAACATATAATGAGACAACACAATATAAGGATAGTTACTCAGAAGAAGAAGAAGAAGAAGAAATATCTGAGGAAGTTGTCAGAGAGGTTGAGAAGAAATATCTGAGGAAGTTGTCAGAGAGGTTGAGAACTTTGAGAACAAACCCAAGTCCAATCTGGACGAAACCGAAGCAATCAATTTAGGAGACGCCGAAACCGTCAAAGAGACTCGCATAAGCATTCACTTATCACCATCAGAGAAGGAAGAGTACATTCGTTTCCTGAAGGAATATGAGGTTATCTTTGCATGGTCATATGATGACATGACGGGTCTGAGCATATCCATAGTGGCTCATAAGCTACCTACCAATCCAATGTGTCCACCGGTGAAGCAGAAACTCAAAAAGTTCAAACCAGATATGAGCCTAAAAATCAAAGGGGAGGTCACTAAGCAGATCAAAGCCAAAGTCTTCAGAGTAGTTGAGTACCAACCTGGCTAGCCAACATTGTGCCAGTTTCAAAGAAAGATAGGAAGGTCAGGGTGTGTGTTGACTATCGGGATTTAAACAGAGAATATCCCAAGGACAATTTCCCATTGCCAAATATACATATCCTAATAGACAATTGTGTTAAGCATGAACTCCAATCCTTTGCAAATTGCTTTGCGGGTTATTACCAGATCTGGATGGACGAAGAAGATGTAGAGAAAATAGCTTTCATTACACAGTGGGGAGTGTACTACTACAAGATAATGCCATCGGTCTAAAGAATGCTGGGGCAACCTACATGAGAGCCATGACAACCATCTTCCATGATATGATACACAAGAAATAGAGGTATATGTTGACGACGTCATCATCAAATCCAAGAGGGTCGCAGATCACATAGCAGATTTGAGAAAGTTCTTTGACAGGATAAGGAGGTACAATATCAAATTGAACCATCGCAAAATGTTCATTCAGAGTTCCTAAAGGAAAGCTATTAGGATTCATTATCAGCCACCGAGGAATCGAGTTATACCCGTCCAAAGTTAAGGCTATCCAAGAGTTACCACCACCAAAGAGAAAAAAGGACGTGATGAGAACTCAACTATATCAGCCGCTTCATAGCACAATCTACGGTAATATATGAACCCATCTTTAAAATGTTGAGGAAAGATGCTGAAACTAGTTGGACCGACGATTGTCAGAAGGCTTTTGACAAAATCAAAGAATACCTGTCTACACCGCCAGTCCTGGTCCCGTCAGAACCTGGGAGACCTTTTCTACTCTATCTGTCTGTATTAGATGGAGCTTTCGGATGTGTTTTAGGACAACATGATGAGACAGGAAGAAAGGAGCAAGCCATATACTACTTGAGTAAGAAGTTCACACTTTACGAAGCATGATACTCTCTACTGGAATTCACTTGTTGTACTTTGACATGGACAACTCAGAAATTGAGGCATTACTTTTGTGCCTATACCATATACCTCATATCCAAGATGGACCCTGTGAAGTACATCTTTCAGAATCCCATGCCAACCGGGAAGCTAGCCAAGTGGCAAATATTTTTAAGTGAGTTCGATATCATTTATGTAACTCAGAAGGCGGTCAAAGAACAAGCCTTGGCAGACCATCTTGCTAAAAATCCTGTGGGAGGAGAATACGAACCATTAAAAATGTATTTTCCCGATAAAGAAGTATCATTTGTAGGAGAGGACATTGTTGAAGCCTACGATGGTTGGAGAATGTTCTTCGATGGGGCTGCAAACTTCAAAGGAGTGGAGATTAGAGCAGTTTTGGTATCAGAAACATGCCAACATTACCCGGTATCCCCAAAGCTTAGGTTTTTGTGCACCAACAATATGGCATAATATGAGGCTTGCATCATGTGGCTCAATTTGGCCATCGATATGAATATACAAGAGTTGCTGGTAATTGCAATTCGGATCTTCTGGTACATTAGGTTCAAGGAAAATTGGCTACGAAGAACACCAAGATACTACCATACTTGTATCATGTGCAGGAATTGATGAAGGGATTCACAAAGATATAATTCAAACATGTGCCCAGAATCCAAAATGAGTTCGCAGACGCATTGGCCACTTTGTCATGAATGATACAATATCTAGATAAGAATTTTATCGATCCCATCCCGGTAAGGATCCATAATCAACCGGCTTACTGTGCTCATGTTGAGGAAGAAACGGATGGAAAACCTTGGTACCATGATATCAAAGAATATTTGGCTAAAGGAGAATATCTAGAACAAGCAAACCATACTCAAAAATGTGCACTGTGGAGCTTGTCCAATCACTTTTTCCAAAGCGGAGGAACCCTGTATAGAAGAACTCCTGATTTGGGGTTGTTCAGGTGTGTTGACGCAAATCAGGCTTCCAGATTGCTTGAAGAGATACATGCAGGAACTTGCGGACCACATATGAATGGTTTTGTTCTAGCCAAGAAGAAACTCAGAGCTGGATATTTTTGGATGACCATGGAAATAGAATGCTTTCGGTACGTCCAGAAATGCCACTAGTGCCAGGTACATGCAGATATGATAAAGGTATCACCAAATGAGCTCAACGCAACAAGTGCGCCTTGGAATTTTGCCACCTGGGGAATGGATGTCATCGGTCCAATCAAGCCCACTGCTTCTAATGGGCACCAGTTCATTTTAGTGGCCATCGAGTACTTCACAAAATAAGTAGAGGCTGCATCCTAAAAAGCTGTAACCCAAAAAGGCGTCACGGATTTTGTCAAGGATCATATCATTTTCCGATTCGGATTTCCCGGGTCCATTATCACTGATAATGCCGCCAATATCAATAGTGATTTGATTAAAGCCATGTGTGAAACCTTCAAAATCAAAGACAAAAACTCTACAACATACATGCCTCAACTAAATGGAGATGTGAAAGCTGCCAACAAGAATATCAAGAAGATACTAAGGAAGATGTTAGAAAATCACAAACAATGGCACAAGAAGTTACCCTTTGCCCTATTGGGGTACAGTACCACAATCCTCACATCAACTGGGGTAACTCCCTATTTATTGGTTTATGGTACCGAAGCTATCATTCCAGCTGAGGTAGAAATTCCTTCTTTAAGGATCTACAAAAAGCCAAACTCAGTGATGCATAATGGATAAGGAGCCGCTATGAGCAACTAGCCCTCATAGACAGAAAAAGAATGAATGCAATATGTCACGGTCAACTTTACCAGAATAGAATGTCCAAAGCTTTCAACAAAAGTGTCAGACCAATACAATTCGTATCGGGGCAGCATGTGCTGAAGTGGATCTTTCCCCATCAGGACGAAGCTAAAGGAAAATTTTCACCCAACTGGCAAGGTCCTTACATGGTTCAAAGGGTACTAACAGGAGGAGCACTCATACTTGTAGAAATGGACGGAGAAGTTTGGCCAAAACCTATCAATTCAGATGCAGTCAAGAGATACTATGCTTAGATTGTTTGTATTCATTGACCTGATTCCCATTTAAGTGGGTATATGTAGGCAGCCCTGTGTTTTCGGTCATATCTTAATAAAATCTTCATTTCCCCCAAAGCTAGAAACTGTGGCAGAATTTTGAGGACTAGATCAAGTCCAGTCGGTGCCATCATATGCAAGACAGTCAGAAATCGATTAAGTAACTGGGGTAGAAAGGATTCTCAAAATTCTAGAGCAGATCAAACAAATTTCATTGCACGCAAACGGTCGAAGGATCATTTACCAAACTGGGATAGAATTTTAAGGAGGACTCTCAAAATTCTAGTGCAAGGAAGACGCAATGTCTCTAAAGTTTTACATTCATTAGTTCATCCAATTTACTTGATATTATGTACCATTATGTTTTCTAAAACAACTCTATTTTCATCAATAAATCCATAATTTCAAAAACTTTATTTCCGTGACAGCCAGGTTTTACCCAGGGCAACTCAAACAGGGCCTCCAGAACGGAGCAAAGAAAAGCCAGTAGACAAAGTCACGAAATAACCTTCCCCCTAAAAACTTATAGTTTTTCTTTGAGTGCCAGCACAGTGAACATAACAGGAATATTCGCAAATATACACATATCTAAGTCACTATCATGACAATCAGGCCATCAACACAAATATATCGCCTTCTCTCTGCATGAGACTAGGCCCTGTCTCAAATTCTGTATGAGGCTAAGCCCTGCCTCCTTATCTGTATAAGGCTAAGCACTGCCTTCTCTTTGCATGAGACTAAGCTCTGTCTCAAATCCTGCATGAGGCTAAGCCTGCCTCTACATTTGCATGAGGCTAAGTCCTGCCTCCATATTTGCATAAGGCTAAGCGCTGCCTTCTCTCTGCATGAGACTAAGCCCTGTCTCAAATCTTGCATAAGGCTAATCCTTGCCTTCCTATTTGAATAAGGTTAAGCACTTCCTTCCCTTGTATGAGACTAAGCCCTGTCTCGTTCCTTGCATAAGGCTAAGCCCCGCCTCCCTATTTGCATAAGGCTAAGCAATGCCTTCTCTTTGCATGAGACTAAGCTCTGTCTCAAATCTCGCATGAGGCTAAACCATGCCTCCTCATGAGGCAAATCCTTGCCTCCCTGTCTGCATAAGGCTAAGCTGCCTTCCCTTGCATGAGACCAAGCCCTGTCTCAAATCCTGTATGAGGCTAAGCCCTGCCTCCTTATCTGCATAAGGCTAAGCACTGCCTTCTCTTTACATGAGACTAAGCTCTGTCTCAAATCTTGCATGAGGCTAAGCCTTGCCGCCCTATTTGCATAAGGCTAACTGCCTCCCTACCTGCATAAGGCTAAGCACTGCCTTCTCTCTGCATGATACTAAGCCCTGTCTCAAATCTTACATGAGGCTAAGCCCTGCCTCCCTATTTGCATAAGGCTAAGAGCTGCCTTCCCTTGCATGAGACTAAGCCTTGTCTCAATCCTTGCATAAGTCTAAGCCCTACCTCCCTATTTGCATAAGGCTAAGCACTGCCTTCCCTTGCATGAGACTAAGCTCTGTCTCAAATCTTGCATGAGGCTAAGCCCTACCTCTATATTTGCATAAGGCTAAGCCATGCCTTCGTATTTGCATAAGGCTAAGCACTACCTTCTCACGGGATTAAGCATTGTCTCTCTTTGATTAAGTGTTGCTCTATTCCAAACTTTGCATTATCTTCTTCTCTCGGGGCTAAGCTCTTCCCCCAAACTCCGCACAAGGCCAAGCTTGCCTTGTTATTACCTTTGGTATCATGTCTCTACACTTCCTGGGCCGGTGTATAGCCAACTTGTCCAAAGGCATCATAGTCCGAAGGCATCATCCTCATAGCCTGAAGACACCATGCCATGGCCTAAGGATCTCTCAAACTTGCACATCATTTTTTAAAGGCATCATGGTTTAGAGACACCATTTTCATAGCCTAAGAACATCATTTCATGTCCTACGAATCTCTTATCTCATGATTCATGGCCCGGGACGTCATGGTCTAAGGACGTCACCTTCACTGTCCAAAGACAACCCTTACGGTCCAAAGGGAATTTGCATCTTGTTTAAATTTTTGCAGTAATCTACATATCGGCGTACGTCGTGTTTTAAGTTTTACAGGACATCTATGAGTTAACCGTTCTTAAAAAATGAGCAATCTTTGCCCGGGTTTCCGTTCGTAACACTTATACTCTGCACTTAATCGATTCCGATCAATTATCCGCCTTTTCTCTGTGACCGTTCAGATATCTGTCCTATGATACATCTATTATGCTTTAGACACATATTCATAACTTATCATAAACCTATATGATGCCATCCTCTTCGAAAAAGAAACCTTTCTAAAATATACTACTATTCCTATAACAATCCTATCAGCTTCATTCACTATTGGATCCAGAACTACACATGGCCCCATTCCTGTAAAACTAGGGATATGTAGGTAGTTCAAAGACCAGAGTGCGGCCTCTATTTTTCAAAACACCTCATTCGATCAAAATCAGTCATCATTTCTTTACCCGACAACTCTTTCATCCTTCCCGGGTAAAGATGGGCGGCTGTTGATACCCAATTCTTCCCTCATATATGCTAAAAATGCATATATACTTTCAAAATAGCGCATGAGCATCAACCAACATTTTTTCATAATTTTCCTGTAATTTTAAAAGGATTTATTCTAGCATTTTATTATATATATAATTACTACTTGCATTAGAAACAGTTTTATGATAATTTTATTGCTTAAATTCATAATTTATATTTTTACTAAGCTTTAATTATTTCATGAATAGCCATATGTACGTGTTAGGGTTATAATTGCAATAACTTTGCAATAATGGCCCATGTGTGTATAATTACCTTATTTGAAAAGAAAATAACCTTTTCTATTTTTATAATACTAAGTAATTATTTTAAATCTTTTTTATGCACAAATGATCTTGTTATCACTTACAAATTATTTTATAAAATTGTTTTATTAAGTTAATTGGTTATTTGAATAATAGCCCCTTTTCTTAATCAATATCGTACCTTATCCCACCCCATCACAATTAAACCTTAGCCCAATACCCTAATCTAATCTAAACCCTTACCCAATTTTAAAACCCACCCAACCCCTCAGATCAAATCCTGACCGTTGATCTCAGAAGATCAATCCTTTATTAATTACCAATAACCCCCAAAACCCTACTCATTCTCTAAATTATGCCGCCTCTGAATCCTCTCCTCCTCTCTTCTCTCTCAGATTCTCTCAAACCCTAGAGCGCCGTCACTCAAAATTCCCTCCAAATCCCTTCGATTCCCAACCAGATATGGAATCATCTGGTAATTTACTGCCCTATCTGGCCTCCTACCTCTATTGGTTGTTCGATTTCTTCATGGTTTGAAGGAATCTCAAAGAGATTCAACTCAGAGTCAACCTAGACTTTTCATTTTTTTCGATGAACCTGCTTCGTGTTCATCGCTATGTTTGTGAGTATTGTATCTTTAAGTTTATGGCTTGAAACTGGTTCTTAACTGGATTTTCCTCACCTCGTTCCATTTTTCAAAAACCCTCATCTCTTTCTACTTAAGTCTTTTCAGATCCTTGTAGATCTGAAACGATTTTAAGTTTATCTGGTATTTCTTTGTAAAACCTTATGTTTTTTTTCTTTATCATTAATCGATTTCAATGTTTTCTAAAACTAGGTTTCCTCTTAAGTTCTCTGCAAAATGGTTTTAAAGTTTCTAAGTGTTTGAATCTGATTATCTTTACTAGTTCTACTGATTTTACATGCCTATGTTATAATCCCTTGTTTGTTTAATCATTTCACTGTTCGCTTCAATATTTGCCTGCTATTTTCATCTCTGTCAATTAGAAGAGATTGATTTATTTTAGGGTTCGAATTATATTTTTTCCGCCGAGATTGATAATTCACTATGAATTTTACCTATTTTCCTTATTTGTGACTCCTAATTGGCACTACTTGCCTTAACTATTTTACTAAGCTTAATTTATGGGATTTGATTGTTTTACCAACCACTAGATGGCCTCTAATTTACCTGTTTACCTTATTTATCTGACTAATTATCCTTTCTACTAGCCCGATTATGTTCTGATTTTTAATTGACTGCTAGACCTATTATTTACCTTATTGAGACCTCAGTTCCGTATTATTTTAAGCAATACCTCCATGACTTTGTCTGGATTGATCCTGTTAATCCCTAATTGACTAATTGATTGGTCTCTTTGCCTTATTTGTTTCACCCTGCTAAGTGCTATATAATTCCCCATTCTAACTTCTTTAAAACACACGAACACACATAGAAAGACACAGAAGCAAAAACAAACTCTTTTTTTTTTACACATTCCATTGCAATTCTTTCTCTTACTTGTGTTTGTTGCACTGTCTTGCCGGCTGAAAGCCATGGATAGACTCTTGGATCCGATTTGCTTCACTTTCCTGTTGCTATCTTTTATCAAGTATGTGTCCACTTCTGCTATCATTCAATATGCTATGTGATTAGACCTATGTTCCTCCTATTTACTGTGTCTAAACAGCATGTCTACCTCTGTTATCATGTCTATCTAATATAGATATCAACATGCCTCTGTTTGCCCTTATATTTCCGTTAACTAGCATGCTTTAATTCTTGAATTTGTCTTGTCCAATATGTCAAGATGTTTCATACACTTTAGCATGTTCATGTTTGATCTAGGATACTTGTCTACTTGTTTCTCAGCTAGCATGTTTTCCTTCCTGCTTTATGTGTCTACCTTAAGAGGTTCATGATTAATTCATGATTTCCATGCTCACTTTTGTTGCCTTTTCTATATGACTGTCTGATTAATAACTTGATCCCAGCATGCTGTTCTCTTTTTAATATATGCGTATATGCTCACCTAGTATTAGGTAATAAACTAAGTCAATCCCAGGCAATGTGAAACCTTGTTTGAATTGATTGTGACTCTGTTTGACTACTAGAGTTCATGTCTGAACTCTATTTGCTGAGTGTGGTTCTGCTTGTAGTTCTTTTAATCTTGTAATTTATTTCAATTCACTTGTAAAATCCAAACTGTTCTTTTCAAAATCTATCTCCTACTTCATATACTATTTTCAACTCTTAGTTGTCTCAGGTTCTGCCATCCCAGTATGAGCACTGCTTAGGGTCCATGAGACTCCTCTGAACTTTGACACATTGGGACTGGTTCTCCAATCCTTTGGGAATTTTGTTGAACATCTGATTCTGGTGTGATCATTGCCCGGGGTCCCTGAGGCCCTTGGGAACTTTGACACACCAGGAACCCGTTTTATGTATTATGGATGGACTGCCACTATGCTTATAGATGTTATGCTTGAAGGCCTGGTTCCCGGGTTGATATTGGGCCTATGAAGGCTCCCTATAATATAATGGTTCTTTCACTGTATAATTTATTCATATCGGTTTGTGATAATAATCTTTTATAAAAATAGATATTTAGGTTATTAGTAAAGTTGGGAGGGATTTTTATACATCTTTGTTGGGATCGGGTAGAAATCATGCCTATAGGACTGTTGTGATTATTCATATGCATTAGAAACTATACCTATAGGCCTTATCTTTATATTTGTCCTTAATTTCCACTTTGCATCATGAGATATCCTATTTCTAAGTCATTTCTCAATTCTGCATTAATAGTCATGCTTTCAGAACCTTCATGTATGCATTAGAAATCATGTTTCTAGGAATTTCCTTGTTGAACTCACTTGGCAACTGATTAATTCTTTTACTCGCCTAGAAATCATGCCTATACAAAACACATATAAAATTAGTCTTGACACTTAGACACCACACATATAGGAAATAAATATAAAAATAGCTTCAACACTTAGATATCTTGTCTATAGAGAAAAATGTATAAAATTAGTTTTCTGTATCATAAAATAACGCTTGAGATCAGTTTCAGCACTTAGAAAGCATGCATATAGGGTCTAAAGGATAAAATATACCTGTGAAGAATCAATCACTGGTTTATAAATTATGGTCTGATTGACGTTTAGATACCATGTCTATAGGGTTCTGCCTGTCATCACTTACGCAAGCCTGTAGGACAATTAAATTCTGGATTTAAAATTGTGATTTTCTTACTGCTTGAAACGTGCTCAGATTCAGTAAGTGACAAAAAATCAATAGGCAAACTGGTAGGTACTCACTGCCTCGCCTAAATAAAACTGATGTATGTTCTGTTGTACTCATTTAGATATACTGCCTATAGGTTTCCTAAAATTATAAAAATTACTTGTTTGAATGGCGTGCACTTGTTTTGTCTATTTGTGGAGGTAAATATGAGCCCCCCTTAATTTCTCTTTATGCGAAAGTCCTACCTATTTTTGTTTGTCGCTTAGATTTACTCTTTTTAAGCAACATATATGAGTCTAGAACCATCTTAAATAGAGGTCCTAAACATCTTCAAGGCAATAGGTAAGGGACAGGTAGTGCACGCATAGGGTACGTACTGGATGTTATTAGAATGATTAGGCAATAATCAAAAGGGGAAGGGTAATTGGGTAGTAAGAGGAAATGATGACCTGTGCGTTAATGTTATGTGTAGCACCCCAGTTTGGGTACGATTACCAAGTATTGCACAAAAGTGATCCTATAGGCTAAAAAACCTATAACCCCTTTTACTCCTTGTTTTAAAAGTAATATCTATTTGTTTATCTTCTTATAAAACTAATTCGCTAAAAATGAGTTTGGACAGGACTCACCATTATGGACCTCGAGCGGTGCCTAATACCTTCCCCGCAAGGTAATTTCGAGCCCTTACCCAATATCTGGTAATGTAAACTAGTACACGAGTTATTTGTTCCAGGTTCCCTATCGCACCTTAATCCATTAGGTGGCGACTTTTCAAATCTCATACTCAATTCCCAAAAGGAAAGGAGATGTCCCCAAAATGTCGAAATCCGGACTTCGCAAGGATAAAAAGGGCACGTCAGGCGTTTATCGGTCGGTAGTTGAAACTTTGATATCGGGGCTAGAATGGAATTTCAAAAATTTGAGTAGGTCCGTAGTGTCATTTGTGACGTGTGTGCAAAATTTCAAGTCTTTCGGAGGTGCTTTGGCAGGTTTCGGCATCGTTTGTGGAATTTGGAAGTTGAAAAGTTCTTAGGCTTGAATCCAAGGGTGATTTGCTGTTTTGATGTTGTTTTGGTGTTCTAGAGGTTAGACTAAGTTTGAATTATGTTATGTGACTTGTTGGTATTTTTGGTTGAGGTCCCGAGGGTCTCGAGATGAATTCATATGGTTAATGGTAGAGTTGCAAATTAGATTGAGCAGCTGAAGCTACTGCTTTTGTCATTTTCGCACCTACAGATTGGGGACCACAGGTGCGAGGTCTGTAGAAGTGGTCAAGTAGCACAGAAGTGCAGCTAGGGGCGCTAGTGCAGCTTGGTCCCCGCATATGCGGTGAGCGCAGGTGCGATCAAGCAACCGCAGAAGCGGAAAATGGGGAGGGCAGCTGGCTTCGAAGAAGCAGTCAGCTTTACGCACAAGCGTGTCCGCAGAAGCGGACTGCCTTCCGCAGAAATGACCCCTGTTGCAAAAGCGGAAACTCTTCCGCAGAAGCGGTAGCCGCGAAAGTGGAAACGCCGGTCTGTGTACAAAAAGAGAAAGGTTCGAGATTTTAGCAATTTTTGGCACTTTTAAACACGGGTTTGGGCGATTTTTGAGTGAGAAATTATGGGAAATCTTGAGGTAAGTCCCGTGGATCATTGTTAGTCATTATTTTTGAATTACCATTGAATATCCCGGCTACATTACGTGTTTTTGCGGTGTAAATCAGGAATTTGGGCCTAGGGATTTGAAAATAATATTTGATAATTTGGAAACCGAGTTGCTGTCGGAATTTAGTAATTTTGATGTGGTTAGACTCATGATTGGATGGGCTTTCATATTACATGACTTTTGTCGGGTTCCGAGATGTGGACCCCACGGGCAAATTTTGAGTGCAATTTCAGATTTTTATTAAAAAATGTAGAATTCCATATGGATATTTTGTATTGACTCACATCAAATTATTGTGACTAGATTCGAGACGTTTGGGGATTGATTTGTAAGGCAAAGGCATAGCAGAATAAAGAATTTCACAGTCCGAGGTAAGTAACGATTATAAATCTGGTCTTGAGGGTATGAAACCCCGGACATTGTGTCGTATGACTATTTTTGGAGATGATACACATGCTAGGTGATGGGCGTGTGGGCGTGCACCATAGGGATTGCGATTTGGTCCATCCCATGAGACTGTGGAATCAATTGGCCTACTGTTTAATGCATGTTGCCTCTGTTTTCATGGAAATTTACTGTATTTCATGTTAGAAATCATGTTTAGGCTTTATGTGCTCACTGTCAAGACCTGTGAGGTCATGCATTTGTTGATATAGCTGTTAAATTGTTGTTTATACTCAGTCGTAACTTCTCTTGCTTATTATCTCTCCATCTCTTACTGTTCAATGTTGATACATGATATTATTTATGTTTGGGCTATTTATAAGATTTCTGAGAGCCTGAGAGACTGGAGAGATTTATGAATGAGTGAGGCCGAGGCCTGATTGTGAGATAGTGATACTATAGCATGTGAGTTGTCCGTGCGGATCCAGATATTGATACTATGGCACGAGAGTTGTCCGTGGGGATCCAGATATTGATATTATAGCACGTGAGTTGTCCGTACACCACGTGAGTTGTCCGTGCAGATCCAGATATTATATGATAGCACGTGAGTTGTCCGTGCAGATTATAGAGCTTGGGCTGTAGGAGCCCCTATAGAGTCTGTACATCCCCAGTGAGCGTAGGTACCTATTGAGTATGATTATTGAGGGCTGAGAGCTGAGTGATTGAGCTGTTGAGATGAGCTGAGTGGTTGTTGCCTTGAGAGGCCGTACTTGCTTTCAGTTAATTGTTGCACTTAATTATTAATTGTCCTTATTGTACAAAAATTCCTGAATGATTGGATATCTGGTTTATTTGAGCACGCACTGATGTGACTTAAACTGTTAAATTGAAAGCATGACTATTCTTATTGAAAGTTATTGAGATAACTATATTTGCATAGATCATCACTACTTCTCAGTTCCTTATTTATTTATGTTACTTACTGAGTTGGAAGTACTCATATTACTCCCTGCACCTTGTCTGCAGATCCATGTGAGACCGGTCGCAGAGGTTATTGAGTACTTTTGGGGTTGACTATTGGAGACCTACGAGGTAGCTGCTGGCGTCAGCAGCCCTTGTCTGTCCTTCCATTATTATCTTTGTTTCTATTTTTATGATATTGGATGGGTTATTGTAAACCTTGATTCTAGACTGATTTTAGATGCTCATGACTTAGTGACACCGATGTCGGTCTCTCTTTTGTGCATTTTATTATGAGTTTAACTCTTTTATGAAATTTCTATTACAAAAAGCTGGCTTTATCTTTTAAATTAAATATCAAAGTGTAAATTGTCAGCTGGCCTAGTTTTACGATAGGCGCCATCACGACAGGTGAGATTTTTGGGTCGTGACAGGTATCTCACTTTATGAATTAGAAGTTATAATCCTGAGGAAAACTCTTATTTATCTGAATTACATGCGTAGTAAGAGAACATAAGTTTTATTTTTATAAAAATCCTTCTAATTCAGTTATTCAAGATGGAATCAACCACATTTATCTCTTATCATGTCAGCTTCTTGTTCGTTTCTTAATTTACTAAGAATTTCTCCTCTTTTGGGCACCAGTATCTACCAACTCAATTCTATTGTCGGCTGTCATTGCCTTTCGATTTTATATTGTAGGAAGAGTTACCAGTTTAAGAACCACAAACCAACCACCCTTGTGCTATAATGAAGATAACAGAGAGGAACAAAATGAAGGCATCATGTTAGCGTTAGGCCATATAACAGAAAATAGTATCATACTATATGCAATGCACCTAGTCACAATTATCGGTTCTAAAACTTCTAGGTATGAAGGTCATATTGGCATCATCCCAAGTTCACTCTTCTTGCCCTTTTCTTCTTCATCTACTCACTTGCGCTCCTTGATTTGCTCATTTTCTTTCCTCTCTTTTTCTTTCTGATTATCACTCTTTTTTTTCCTCTCATTTCTCACATCTCATAACTTCATCTTTTTTTTTACTTTTTCCTTTTTTAAAATTCAAAAATGATTTGATCGAACCTTATGTTGGTTGCCTACGTATCATCTTCCCACATGAATCAGACCAAACATAGTTCTGAAAAAGTAATGGACAAAATAAACTAAAAATAAAAATCATTTTGGATTTTACATTTATAACTTTTTTCGATTTTTAAATACATAAGAAAAAGTACGATAACAAATGATTCGACAAACTCAACTAGATTATGACAGACTCTGACACCACCTAAAGAATCAATACTACTGGACATGACTAGAAAGTAAAAAACAACATAAAAAACAGACTCAAAACATTAAAAAAATCTCCTTAAATTGCTCCAGGATGTATCGGTCATGGCTGGGATAGGATGTATCGGTCATGGCTGGGATGGTCCTTGGGCATCTGTTATGCTCGAGCTCTCATAAATGGATCCAGAAAAGAGGGTGAAGTGTAAAAATGAAGCAAGTAAGACCTAATTATATTTTTCTTTCACATTTTTTTTTCAAGAAAAAGAAAAAAAGTAATGAAAATGAAAAATCCAAAAAGATTTTCCACTTTGCCATCATTTTTTTAAGAAAAAAGACAAAAATATGTTTTCTTCAAATCAGTTATTTTTTTAATTAATTCTCGCCTGTATCCAATCTTCCCGAACTACGTATATCTGCTTCTCGTCATTCGGTGCTGGATACGTAGGCAACCCACATAGGGTCCGATCTTCCTAGTGAGTCTTAAGTTCTTGGCTTCGAAGGTCGTAGCCAAATCTTGCATGTCTAGCCATTTTTAGCCACATAGGCTTTTTTGCAAAATAGGGCTATTTTCGCAAAATGGCTTGTTGAATTGTGTCTAGAGAGTCTTGAATCCATGATCAGCTTTCTCCTAACTTTAAGGTCCATCCTTGTTGAATTTGCATGTCCAGCCACTCTTGGGCCATATCGGTTGTTCTTGCAAAATGTGACCGTTTTTGCAAAAATAGTTCAGTGACCCATGTCTTAGAATCTTGAGTTCGCAACTAGGTGTCATATTATCTGCCGTCCTTATTAAATTTGCATCTCTGATGCAAATTTAAGACATGGGTCATCGAACAAGTTTTACGAAAATGGTCACATTTTGCAAGAACAACCGATGTGGCCCAAGAGTGGCTAGACATGTAAATTCAACAAGGACGGACCTTAAAGTTCAGAGAAAGATGATTTTGGATTCAAGACTCTCTAGACACAATTCAACAAGCCATTTTGCGAAAATAGCCCTATTTTGCAAAATAGCCTACGTGGCCAAAAGGGATAGACATGCAAGATTTGGCTATGACTCTCGAAGCCAAGAACTTAAGACTCACTAGGAAGATCGAACCCTATGTGGGCTGCCTACATATCCAGCCCCGAAAGACGAGAATCAGGTATGCATAGTTCGGGAAGATTGAATACAGGCGAGAATTAATTAAAAAAATAATTGATTTGAAGAAAAAAAAATTTGTCTTTTTTTCAAAAAATAATGGAAAAGTGCAAAATCTTTTTGTTTTTTTCATTTTCATTATTTTTTGGTCCTTTTCTTGAAAAAAATGTGAAAAAAATACAATTAGGCCCTACTTGCTTCATTTTTACACTTCACCCTCTTTTCTTGATGCACCCCAGCCATGATCCAGCTCTGATAAATGCTCATGTATAGATTACATTACAAGCTCGACTTCTGAACCCTAAACCAGAAGTTCTGGGTTCTAATCCCCAACAGAGTCGCCAGAGCCGTCACACCTCCTTTTTCCCGAGGGATAGGGAGTTTTTCTAATTAAAGTGACATTAATCGAAATAGGATTATTTATTTAATTCAGAGTCACCACTTGGGATAATTATACGGTATCTTAAGTCAACTATTTATTTCAAATCCCAAATCGAGTATATTTGACTCTGTTTTAAAATTTTCGAAAACTAGAAGACCGGATAAGGAATTATGTTAACCCGGGAGAAGGTGTTAGGCATTCTCGGGTTACATGGTTTTATCACGATTGCTTTGATCATACCTGGCCTAATTAAATTATTTAATTACGTATTTTAAATCGTATGTGTATTTAACATTTCACTGCTTTTAATTAAGGCATTTATGGATTTATCATTGAAGCTGATCACATGTGCATAAATCCATTTTATTTGGTGTACTAAAAATCATGTCACGCGTACGTGTACATAATTAATAACACTTTGTTTATTAAGATTTTCTTGGCCAAAGTCACGCGAACGCGTACTTTGATTTATTTTGAAAATCATAATTATGTCACGCAAACATATACATAATCATGATACTTTTATTAATTAAGAGCGTGCCTAAAAGCATACTAGCTAGGGGTGTCAATGGTTCGGTTCGGCCGTTTATTTTATAAGTTTTGTACCATACCAATTTTTTGGTTAATCTATTATGTATAACCAAAATTAGACTTTTCGAAACTATCCCAAATATATTGGTTCCTCTTCGGTGTCGGTAAGGTTCGGTTAATTTTCGGTATTTTTTTAAATATCGTGTAAAAGTCACTAGTAGAAGTAGAATACAATAACATACATACTTTTATAGAACTTAGTAAAACTCTCTAGATATTTTTACATTTTAAAGAGTGATAAATTAAGAAAAATATAAAATATGGCGAGAGTATAGATCCATCAACTGCTCTACAACAACGTAAAAGAAACTAGCAAATTAATATAAAGAAAATAGAATCACATGATGTCGCGCCTCCTTTTTCTCGCGAAATCGGGTTTCGACATTTCTGGGAGAATTCCTTTCCGAGAGTGTAGGGAATTGGATTGAAAGAGTCGCCACCTAATGGATTAAGGTGTGTTAGTGCACCTAGAGCAGATAACTCATATAACCAGTTTACATCATCAGAGATCGGGTAAGGGCTCGAAATTACCTTGAGGGAAGGTGTTAGGCACCCCTTGAGGTCCACAACGGTGGATCCTGGCCGAACATAAATTAAGTGAATTAAACTAAAAATGAGATAGGACGATTTGGACAAATACAATATCTAATTTATTTTAAACAGGGTATATGGGGTGTCCTAAGTTTTTTAGCCTATAGGATCATTCCATGCAATACTTTGTAACTCCCTCAAGTCGGGGTGTTATTCATAGCATTAGTGCATGGGCTATCATTTTCTTACTACCCAATTACTATCTTTGAGTTGTTACTTAAGCGTTCTAATAGTTTCTAGCTCGTTCCTTATACGTGCACTACCCGTCTCTTGGCTATGGACCTAGAGGTATTAGGGACTCTATTTGGGATAATTCTAGACCAACCTACATTACTTAAACTGTGAAATCTAGGCGACAAACAAAAATAAGTAGCACTTTCAAATAAAGAACAAGTCTGGGCTCATATTAACCTCCATACATAAACAACAAAAGCACGCAATTGAATCAGTAAACTTTGTTAATTTTGGAATCCTATAGGCAGGAGATCTAGGTATTTGTTTACCTAGTAATTTTATTCAGCATGGATTTGGGCATTTCAGGCAGTAGTGTGTCGTAGTTTTAAACCCAGAATCATTAGTAAGTCCTACATATATATTGCCTAAGTGATTTACAGTAGCGATTGAATTCAAAATCGACCAACGGGATCCTATAGACATGATTTCTAAGTTTGAAACTGATTTTTATTCCTATAGGCATGATATCTATTAATTGTATTTGGACAGAAATTAATAGATTGTCATGAAAGATAATCAAGAAAAGTTCTATAGATATGGTCACTAATGTACATTGGATTGAAAATATGTGTAGATCCTATGAAGATGATTTCTAATGCAGAATCAAGCAAAAAGTCCTATTGAGCAGGGTTTCTAGCATGCAAGCACAGAATCAGGAAAATCCTATAGGCAGGATCTCTAAACACAGTCCAACTAACATTCACGTAATTCAATCAACATAATTAAAACTATAGGCATAATTTCTACCCAGTTTTAACAAAGGTATAAGAACCCCCCCCCCCCAGCTTTTACTAATAAACCCCAAATCTGTTATTACAGAGATTATTACAGCACAAAATGAATGAATTACATAATACTAACGATTACACTACAGGGAGCCTTCATAGGCTCAATCTAAACCTGGGAACCAGGCCTTCAAACACAACAGCTCTGGAGCATAATAGTGATCCATCCATGGCACATAAAATTAGGTTTTCAATGTATCAAAGTTCCCAAGTGCCTCAGGGACCCTGAGCAATGCTCACACCAGAACCACATTCAGAAAAAATAACTCATAAAAAGATTTGAAGACCAGCCACAATGTGTCACAGTTTGGAGGAGTCTCAAGGACCCTAGGCAGTGCTCACACTGGGGGTGGTGAGGACCTAAATGACTAAGAGTAGAAGTTTGAAAACCAGCGTATACAGGGTAAGGGGCAAGTTTTTAAAATAGTTTATTTTTCAGAGGCAAGCAAATTCAGAATACAAAGTTACACACAGAACTGCACCAAGAAACAAACAAAGTTCATGTTCAGCACATAGTTCAACAAATTGGCATTTGATTAGGCTAAATATTAAAGCAATCATGGCTTAAGCACAGAGATAGAAATAGACTAGACCCACAAACATATTTTATTACATGTTTACAGTATCTGGCAAGGTTTAGAAAGAAAAACAGACTGAAAATTATAACTAACTTAGGAAAAATGGGTCACATTATTTGAAGTAACTTAGTTTAACATTATTACTAAATGGGATCATGTAGTCACATAGAAAGCAGAATCGTGCTGAGGATTGAAACAGACTAATCGAATAAAGTATAGAGAACATAATAGTAAGAGTTAAGGCATACCAGTTGAGAAGAAAGCAACTAAGAATGCAATAGCAGTCAAATTCCAGAGAGTCTGGCCTTGGCTTTCGGCCGGCCAAATAATAACCACTTATTGCAGAAATTAGAATAAGAGAATAAAGAGAGAGCTTAAGTTTTTGTGAGAATAGAGAGTTCGAGAGTTGTAGAGTTGTTGAGTTGTTCTAAAGGGAGTGAGGAAGGGGGTTTAAATAGCACCAAATGAAGTAAACAAATAAGGTAATGAACCAGTCTTACCCAAATAAGGTATGAAAATAACTTAAGTTGAACCAGATCTGGTTTGAACAAGAAATTTGAAACCCTATCATACGAAAATATTTGTACTCACAGGTATTGGGATGAACATATACAGAATAATCTAAATATGAGAGACTTTGAACCAAATCTGGTTTGAGTCTCTTGAAATACTCATGCCTTTTAAGGCAAATAGGTCAAGTAGCATCAAGATCGGATAGCCAATAGCGAAATAAAGCCAAATAAGGCAGGGAATCAAAGGATGATCCCATGAATCAAAGAGGGAAAGTGTGACGGCGGGCTAGGGTTTCAGAGGGTGAGAGAGGTGAGGAAAGTATCAGAAGACGATGGGCTGGGGCGAAAGAAATAGGGTTTGGGGGATTTAGGTATATTAAAAAAGGTTAGGGGATTTAGGGTCGTTGATGTGATGACCCGATCCGTCGTCACGTGATTTACCACCCCGTTTCCCCATATTATGTTTCTCTATGATTTAATATCAATATTTGAGTTGATCGGGTAGAGTTGGATTGGTTTTAGTTGGAAATGAGGCACTTAGCCTCTTGGGAGGAAGCTTATTTTGGAAAAGTCAACTGTAAGTTGACTATATAGTTAGAGGGCTCAGATGTGAGTTCCGGTAGTTTGGTTAGCTTCAGGGGAGGATTTTTGACTTAGGAGACCGATCGGAATTGAATTTGGAGGTCCGATGTAGAATTAGGCTTGAATTGGCGAAGTTTGAATTTTGGCGGATTTCGGTTGGTAGGTGAGATTTTGATACGAGGGTAGGAATGGAATTCCGAGAGTTGCAGTAGCTTTGTTAGGTGATTTTGGATATGTGTGAAAAATTTCAGGTCATTTGGACTTCGTTTGGTCGGGTTTTTGATCGAATGTGAGTTTTGGAAGTTTTAGTTTAACTTTGGCTTGAATCCGTGGTAAATTGATGATTTTGGTGTTGTTTGACGTGTTTTGATGATTGGAACAAGTTCGTATGAAGTTTTGGAGTAGGTTGGTGTTTTTTGTTGAGGTCCCGGGGGCCTCGGGGTAATTTCGGATGGTTAAACGGGAATTTTGAAAGCATGCAGCAGGTCTGATCTTCTGGTTTCTGGTATTTCCGCATCTGCGGAAAAAGAGCCGCAGAAGCGGTTCTGCAGATGCGGCTATAGGGTCACAGAAGCAGTATTTGAGGGGGGCCTGGAATGTTCCGCAGAAGCGACAGGGGAAGTCACAGAAGCAAAAGGAGGAGGCTTGGGAGGTTCCGCAAAAGCGGACATGCAGACCGCAGAAGCGGTCTCGCATTTGCGATTGGTTGACCGCAGAAGCGGTCCTGGGTAAAAATCGAAGAACCACAGAAGCGGATAAATAACCGCAAAAGCGATGTCACAGAAGCGACAAAAGCATCGCAGAAGCGGAAACTGCTGTTCAGAGGGTATTAGTTTCATCTTCGCGAATTTTAGAAGCAACTCAACATTTTCATCTCGGACTAAGGAGATTTTGGGCGATTTCAAAGAGGGTTTCGAGGGTCTTCATCAGGTATGGATTCTTGGTCTTAGATTATGTTCTTATGGTGTAAAAACGTGGATTTACACTGAAAATCCAAGGGAATTAAGGCTAAAAATGGAGGTTAGGGCTTGAAATTTGAAAAAGTTTTAACTAGTGATTTGAGGGGCCAAATGGACTCCGATTTTTGTGAATTTGGTATGTATGAACTCGTGGCGAGATAAGGAAGCCGGTGATGTTAATTTCATAATTTTTCGAGACGTGGGCCCAGGGCTCGGGTTTTGCCAACTTCGTATTTTTTTGGGGTGTTTTTCGAGTTCTTTCAATTGGGTTATGTCCCATTAGCTTATCATAACGTATTCCTTGTGTTTTTGGTCAGATTCTACACTCGAGGAGGTCGATTTGCGAGGGAAGCGCAAGGCGAGCTAGGATTCCGACCGGATTAAGGTGAGTAATGGTTATAAATGATGTACTGAGAGTTGGAAACCCCATATTTGAACTATGTGGTGCTATGTTGAGATGAGATACGCGCCGTATGATGAGCGTGGTGATGTTACTGCTAGGGATTTGGACGCGGTCCATCCCGATTGATGACTCTACTGTACTTTTGACTGAGATTGAGCTTATATCCGTATATTTTGGGCTAATTGCCACGTTTGGGGCCTTGTGCCGATCTGTAGAACCTTTAGGGGCATGTTGAGCTAATTGACCTCACGTTACCTGTTGAAAACATACTCTCCGTCATATCCTTAACTGTAAAATATAATATGAACCGGTCTTAGAAATTTGCACTCTAAATGAGAAATACCTGGGGTTGGAAACCCCGTCTTAGCTGCGTGGGCCCGAGAGGCCAAGTCTTATTGACTAAAAGGGGTCAACGACCCCATAGAGAGGGTATTTGATATATACAGGACTGGGCTGCACGCCTCAGCAGTATATACATATACATGAATTGGATCGGACTGCACGCCGCAGTAGTATATATATTATGGATTGGACTGCACGCCGCAGTAGTATATAATATTATATGAATCGGACTGCAAGCCACAGTGATATGTTATATGGATCAGACTGCACGCCGCAGTATTATAGCGCTTAGGCTGAAGGAGCCCCTCCGGAGTTTGCACACACCCCCAGTGAGCGCAGTCGACTATTATTACTGGATCGGGCTGCGCGTCGCAGCAGTGTATACTAGTATTGGATCGGGCTGTGCGCCGCAGCAGTATATACTATTATTGGATCGGGCTGCGCGTCGTAGCAGTGTTGGTAATTTGCCGGACTTTGAGAGATTTTCACCTGTTTTTTTCTGCTCAGCTGTTGTTTACTGCTTTTACTGTTGGTTATAGAACTGTGTAGTGTTTCTACGAGAATTCTTACTTTCAGTTGTTATTTATTGCTATTACTCACTGAGTTAGAGTGCTCACTTTACTCCCTGCACCTTGTGTGCAGATATAAGGATCCAGGAGGCATAGCAGAGTTTGTTGCTGCTGCCTAGTTCATCTGTCGGAGTCATCGAGGTAGCTGCCTGGCGTCCGCAGGACCCGATTTCTCCCTTTATCTTTCTTTACTTTCGCATCTAGACTTTCATATGTATAGGATGTTGTTCTGTTGTATCTAGAGGCTCTGACTCGTGACGCCAGATCTGTTATGGGCTGTTATTACTGATATTGTGGATTCCGCACTGTTTCTATTACTATCAGTTCAAAAATCTTTGCTTAATTGGTATTTTAAGTTTAATAATTGGGTTGGAAATGTTCAAATGGTCGGGCTTGCCTAACAAGGTATTGGGCGCCATCAAGACCGGGGTTTGGGTCGTGACAGTTGATCATCTGAGATCAACGGCAGGATTAGATTTTAGGTGGGATGGGTTTAATTGGACGGGGTATGGGTATGGGTAGTTGGGTTAGTGCATTGAGTATTTGATTATTGGGCTGGATAGGGTATTGGGCTAGGGTAGGTCCGAAAAAATTAATTAAAAGAGGTTATGTTTTAAATACCCATTTAAATTAATAAAATAATTAGTAATTCAAAAAATTCTATTTGTATATGAAAATAATTTAAAATAATTATTTAGTATTATACAAATATAAAAAGTCTTTTTCCGTTTTGATAATATAATTATGCATATGCATAGGCTATTATTGCAAAAATGTGCAATTCTAGCTTGAAAAATGCAAATGTAATTATAAAAAATGCAATTAAAATATTTAAACACAATTTGGGTGTAAATGAATTTAGTTGATTAAATCATCATAAAAATAATATGAGAGATCATTATTGGATAATTGTATAATATAAATGCAGAAATAAATTGGTTTAAAGCCTTTAAAATTATAGAAAAATTATAAAAATACTTGTGCATGTTAGTAAATGCATGTGCACTATTTTGAAAATATATATGCATATTTAAAAATATATATTCATATTTAAAAATATATGAAGAAAAAATCGGGTATCAACAGCTGTCACGACCCAAAATCTACTAAGGGTCGTGATGGCGCCGGACACCATTGTCAGGGAAGCTAACACAAAATTACTAGTAACTCTTTGTTTTAGATATTTCTGAATTTACTTCTTTTACATATATTTAAACAATAAAGAATAAGTTCCACTTAATAAATAATAATATCTTTAACAATTTTAAAATACTGAATAACTCCATAGACATCCCAGAACCCGGTATTACAAGTGCATAAGCAATTACTAAGAGAATCGAATAAAGTACAATAACTGCCCAGAATACAAATTGGATAGAAGTAAATTACAATACGCTGAAAGAGACTATACTGGTTGCGGGTCTCCTCGAGAAATGCAGCTCACCTAGTCTCTGCATCATCCAGGCTGCTATGCCCAGTAAGTAACTAGAAATATATGTACCCGTGCAACAAAATTGCACAACAAGTGTAACAATGTGTACTCAACACGTATCCCGTCTAATCTCGAAGAAGTAGAGACGATAGGTTGATTTCGACACTTACTAGTGGTCCAATAATGATACATCAATAATATAATAAATCGAGAATTTTTATACATGATTGTAATTCAGTAAAATGAAGCAAGTAAACAATTCTTTCTTTTATAAGAAATTACGAAACCTCTTTTCATCATTTATACATTTACTCTCAAGTCAGGAGGAAACAATATCAACTTCAATAAATTTTAAGGCAAGCAATACAAGCATGCGCGAATCATGCCGAGGTTGTACGGTCCGATCCAACAATATTCAAACTATGCATTGCCAGAGGGTCGAATGGTACGAACCATAGATGCATCTATTTAATCTACTGAGGCGTTCGGTCCGCTCCATATTATATAAATATATTCAAATAGTCAGTCAAGAGCTCATCAAGGAGCAATTATCCAAGTAAAAGGCAAATTTCACTTTAAAAATCAAGGAAACGATGACTAGTCTTTTAGATATACATTTACTCATTCAATATGTTTTAAGCACTTTTAAATTGACAACGAAATTTCAAATATTGCAAGTAAAATATGTTTTTGGGTCCTAGACTACCCGGACTTAAGCATGATAGTAGTTACGCACGGACTCTAGTCACCTCGTGCATACGTAGCCCCCCCCCCC
>MU684423.1:49687-123412 GCA_026770625.1 Nicotiana glauca
CACATATTCACTTAATTCACCTATTGGGACAATTCCCTCTAACAAGGTTAGAAAGGAGACTAACCTTGCTCTGAAGCCTATATCCCAATTCAAGAACGCGCTCAAACCTCCAAATTGGAGCCGAACGACCCAAAACTATTCAAATGGGGTAACAACTAATCCATACATGCTCAAAAGTTCATATTCTAATTATTAGACCAATTTCCCAATCCTAAATGCAAGGTTCCTAAAATTCATCCCTAGGCCCACGTGCCCGGATACTAAAATTTTTCTAAGAGAAAGTTTACCCATGACCTAAAGATCAAGAATATATTATTTTACTCCATTCCATAACAAATTTCGTGGTTAAATCTTGTTTTTATCAAACTCTAAGTTTTACATCTAAAACCCTTGATTTTCCCTAATTTTCACATGTTGATTTACCCATAATCTATGTATGTTGTGTAGAAATAACTTATCTCAAAGTGCTAGGTGAGAAACCCCTTCCAAAAGCTCCAAAATTGCCCAAGAGATGAAAGAAAATGAGCTAAATGGTGTAAGTCTCAAAATTAATAGCTGTGCACAGGCCTTAGATGACGCATTTGCGACACCTGGTTCGCAAATGCGACAAAACTATCGCAAATGCAGACTTGGGCCTCCCCAGCCAAGGTCGTAAATGCGACCAAAATATCGCAAGTGCGAACCTTGGGCTTCTACTGCCTAGGTCGCAAATGCGAACCCTGTCAGGCTCGCAAATGCGAACCATGTCAGGCTCGCAAATGCGAATGCCTTTATCGCAAATACAATCCAAGCCCAGGCTAGAGTTCTTCGCAATTATGAAGCTTTCATCGCAAATGCGAGGTTCGCATTTGCGAACATTTTCTCGCATTTGCGAGACCTGCAACTGGTGCCAAGAACACCAGAAAATCTGGTGTGTTTCAACTCCTCCAGCACATCCGAAACTCACCTGAGCCCCGTCCAATCACACCACTCAGTCCTATAACATAACATGGACTTGCTCGAAGCCTCAAATCATGGAAAACAATGGTAAAATCATAAATCACACTCCAATTCAAGATTAATGAACTTTAAAATTTCAAACTTTTACTTCCGATGCTTAAACCTGTCAAATCACGTCTGATTGACCTCAAATTTTGCACACAAGTCATATTCAACATTACGGACCTACTTCAACTTCCAAAATAGGAATCCGAACCCGATATCAAAAGTCAACTCTCGGTCAAACTTCTCAAAAACCTTCAAATTTCTATCTTTAGCCAAATGACTCCAAAATGACCCACGGACCTCCGAATTCACTTCCGATTGAGCTCTCAATACCAGAATCACCCTACTGAGCTATTCCCAGACTCGAAATCCCAAACAGACTTCGATAACACTGTAATGCACTTCAACCCAAACTTATAAAATTCTTCCAAAAATGCTAACTTCCATAATAGGTGCCGAAACGATCTCAAGTCTTCCAAAACCCAGTTCGGACATACGCCCAACTCCGAAATCATCAAACAAACCTGCTGGAACCTTCGAATCCCGATTTCGAGGTCGTTTACTCAAAAATCCAATCTCAGTCAATTCTTTCAACTTAAAGCTTCCGAAATGAGAATACCCTCTCCAAATCAACTCCAAACTTCCCGGAATTCAATTTTGATCACGCGTACAAGTCATAATACCTGAAGTGAAGCTACTCAGGGCTTCAAACTGCTGAATGACGTACTAGAGATCGAAACGACCGATTAGGTTGTTACATTCTCTCCCACTTAAGCATACGTTCGTCCTTAAACGTGCTAAGAACTGCACCAGAATTGTCTAAAATCACTGTTTAACACCTTGAGCGCCTACCCGTACTACCACAGCTCAGTTGAGCTCATTAACTCGATCAAATATGAAGATATTCTCTTTTATTCAAACAAATAAGCTTAGAACCCAATTCCAACATCCAGAAATTCTCCGTTAGGCCTGCTTCCAATATGTGAACACCGTATCAATCACTACACGAGGTACCAGAACATGACTACATACCTTTGCTGAATTCTCACCATGCACCATGTCATTCACAGGACCATAATAACATTCTCTGATCAAAATAACCAACATTCCCTGAATCTGATGCTCACAACGTACCTCATGATATATATAAGTCTCGTTCCAACTCCTACAATACTACCACGACGGAAGAGACATATAGAAATTCATAACCAACTGCCGGGTCAACAATTCATTGAGTCTATACTTCTGACAAGAACATTACCTCATTCTGAACCAAATAATGATCTTTGCTCTTTAACATACTTCATACAATGCGATTGCAGTGATCCTAGATCCAATAACCTTGTCTCACCCAATACAAACTGCTCAGGCAACAAGCCACCCCAGACATGACCAAAAGTCTCATGTGATGCCACAATGTGCCAATAGGATACCAACTCGAACGTGATACATAAGAAAGACAAGCCCTGGAAGGGGACTACTCCACTCACGCAGATAATATGAACTCTCCTCCGAAAATGGAAAGAAAACACGCAGAATAGAATATGAGGGACTGTAATTATCATCACAGTGTTGCAGCGTGCAACCCGATCCGCACATAAAATTGACATAAGGAGATACACATCGAGCTAAATTGCTCATTACAACAAAATACCGAATATTAGTCATAAGCACGCTAAGTGCATAATACCATCTCTGAGGGGACATATAGCGCTATAAGCTGACAAATTCAAGCACAACTGAGGTGTGATATATGTTCTGAAACTAAAGAGCCATCCTGCTCACATAACACCATCGCTATGAGGAACCTCAACACATAAGAAAATTATCGATCCGTTCACAACTCTCACGGTACCATGTAGCATTACATGAAATAGCTGACGACAAATTAACATCCAACATCCGAATACTCCTCTATAAGGAAAGATATGCTGAAATGAACACATTCGGCCTGATATAGAACCCATATTCATATTTAAATCCATCCACAGACCTCAAGCCGATTCTGATTGTACCAAACTAGAGCAATAATCTTTTTTGGGTCCATAATAACCCTTTTTTCCTATAATACACAAGAACAACCATCATAACCGAAGTAGTCCTCCACAGTCCACAACCCAATAAACCGAGTGCCCTCCAGGCATAAATTCTCAAATTAATGATATCACCATAATCTTCATACTTGGTTTCATTCTTCAATCAATCAAGTGACTACATGCCATGATTATACAACCTTCCCGTGGGGAACGCCCCCATGGCCTTCCATAATAGATAGTAAGTCTGCACATCCATACTACCGGCCGCCCTAATGCTGAAAAGTGATCAAGAATCCATAGCCAGGATGCAAAGCCTCTCTCACAAAACACCGATCTCAGGTGACACTGAAGACAATGCCAGCTTACTCTAATAATTCAAATCCCTTTCATGCTCACCCCAGCTCATGACATCTTTGCCAATACCAAACCATAAACTTGATCCTCACTTTTAGTTTCATACCGCTCACTGCACCTAACAAGCCAACATGTGATAGTACAAGAATTTCATCACAACTTCTAAACCACTAACATGGTAAGCACTTCCTCACATGGAAACATTTTACTTAACTCATTCCAAGAGAACCATAGCAACACACGAGAGAATTATCATAACCGTAGAACATTCAAATATTCAAGTAGTGCCCTAAACCACCACAACCCATTTTGGGATTTGCCTACACATAACAGGCCATAATACTTGAATACTTCCAAACAATATCAATTACGGCGGCCGTCGAGCCTCGCACGCACCGCCATCACTATGCCAAATTCAAACATGGCTAACCAACCTATATTATTCCAATTCATCCTTAACTTGCCTTAGAGATAATAATAGCTCCATTCCTTACATCACCAACCTGAATCCGCACTCACCTTGAGTGACCTTATTCCCCGAAACCACCCTACCTCCAAAACTATGAATCGTTTCATACACTCCTTGCACGCATATTCGCATCTTCAACTGATACCCCCATTCTGATAATTCCTTTACAAATCCAAATGTTAAACAACAAGTCAAAATATCATAGAATATTTTGAGCCTCTTATCATAATCTGTTACCAAAGCTTGACCTTAACCATAATGTGGGCTTGAATCCTTAGGTACCGCATTTTTAACCATTGAATTCACTAGGACCGTTATTGAGAGTCACCCACTTTGGCTTGGTTCTGAACGTAATCAACCTCAAGGCTCTACTGGCATACGAATAGCCATCCCCCTAGAGCATCCAGTTGTATAACTTCCTTGGAACCACCTCCGTACGAGACACACATCCCGAGTCTTTACGGAGCCTGAACACGAGCCAACAAGGCCAACTATAGCACACCTTTACCAATTCCTTTGCCTGAATTCCCACTTATGTTATTTTTCCTTAGCTTAAATAACTTACCAATATGCCGAGAACATAGAACCTCACAAGTCGATAAACATGCCACCCAATCGTAAGAGGTGGGACTTTCCCACTTAGTTTGAAGCCACTATTACACAACTTTGGAACCCACCAAGATTCTTTATCTCTTATTGACATGACCTTGCGCAACTAAACCGCCAAAGTCCTCAAAATCCTTCCTTTAACATTTCATGAACACTCTAAATCTCTAGCAACATTCACGTATTAGACCTCTTACCGGATAGTTAATAGAATCCTTCGCCGAAGCTTTGCCAACCACACAACCGCTGATTTGCTCATAGGAGACCCCAAATGTGGAGACCGCCGACATCCTCCAACGATGCTGCATGAAGTATAAATACTACGACATCAATAACCCATCTTGAGTCCGTGCTCATCCACCAGCTGCACAAGTCCATTCACTCCTCGTGGACATTAGCTAAATGTGCGAGAATATCTTCCAATTCAAAGTTATGTTATATCCCTCTTCATATCAAGAAGCTCCTTTCCATCATATCAAATCTCCCGCTGTTATGCCAGCGAATATTTCAAATTAAGCTCGTAAACCAAATCATCGTCCATAACTCCAAACTTTACTCAAGGGTGTAGTTATCCTGCCACTGAATTCACGTGCTGCTCTGCCACTCTCCCACTTTGGCCAAACCCTCTTCTTTAGTCAACTATTCGACTTCCGCTTCTTACACTTAGCCTCCTAGAAATTTAACCATCGCACAACACTTCCCACATGTCCTTCCTTATCCTTGGCTGCTCAGTTGATGCCTTAGATCAAAACTATCTCGATAGCGCTTGAATCAATAGACCGCTACTAACTTTTAAACCTTTTCAAATATCATCTTTCTCAAGCCGCCAGTATTAGAAATACACATTCAATACTGAGCCACCGCACCCCACGATCTCTGACAACCGCTTCTTCAATACTATCTTACAATATCCTACCCCCAGGGCAAACTCTAGAAGGTCATAACACCAACGAACTTAATACATTCAATCAAGGACAACAGCACCTCATCATAGATGAAAATTCCACCACGCTCGCAAATACCAAGCCTCTTTACTCCATCAACCCAAATATGAACATTCTTAGCCCGATGGCCTTTCCCCCGCTAGGAATAAAATACCAAATCTCCAAATCATGCACTGAGTAAACCTCTCTTCAAGTCATTCGCTACCCTGACACGTAGACAAACATCCTACCATCACATCAACTACGCGATAATCATTCATAAGCACCATGGAAACTTGTGCCTAGCCTCACAGCTCTCAACACTACGACTACTAAGATAAACGACAGAATATCCTTCCACAAGGCGACGACAATAGCCAAATCAACTATGTAGGGAGAAGCATCCCGCACCACCTCTATAGTACCATTAAAACTTTTCAGTTCTTGATTATAATAAATGCTTCGCGTTGTATAAGATTTATTGGGAAGATAACAAAGGCATAAGCCTCAAAGGAATCAATCGCATGATGAGGAAATCAAGAAGGGAAGTGCTCCTAACAGGCCTGTAGCCTCCCGAGAATAAGTACAGACGTCTCCATACCAACACACGAGACTCTACTAGACTTGCTCATGACTCGTGAGACCTAAGGAAACCTAGTGCTCTGATACCATGTTGTCATGACCCAAAATTCACAAAGGGTCATGATGGCGCCGGACACCATTGTTAGGCAAGCCAACACAAAATCACTAGTAACTCCTTGTTTCAGATATTTTTGAATTTACTTCTTTTACATATATTTAAACAATAAAGAATAAGTTCCACTGAACAAATAATAATATCTTTAACAATTTCAAAATACTGAATAACCCCGTAGACATCCCAGAATCCGGTGTCACAAGTGCATGAGCAATTAGTAAGAGAATCGAATAAAGTACAATAACTGCCCAGAATGCAAATTGGACAGAAATTAATTACAATACGCTGAAAGAGACTATACTGGCTGCAGGTCGCCTCGAGAAATGCAGCTCACCTAGTCTCTGCATCATCCATGCTGCTACACCCAGTAAGCCACTAGAAATACATGTGCATGTACAACAAAAATGTATAGCAAGTGTAGCGTGAGTACGAAAATGTGTACTCAGTAAGCATCCCGTCTAATCTCAAAGAAGTAGAGATGAGAGGCGGACTTCGATACTTACTAGTGGTCCAATAGTGATACATCAATAATATAATAAATCGAGGACTTTTATAGACATGATTGTAATTTAGTAAAATGAAACAAGTAAAAAATTCTTTCTTTTATAGGAAATTCCCAAACCTCTTTTCATCATTTATACATTTACTCTCAAGCCGGGAGGAAGCAATATCAACTTCAATAAATTTCAAGGCAAGCAATACAAGCATGTGTAAATCATGCCGAGGTCGTATGGCCCGATCTAATAATATTTAAATTGTGCAATGCTAGAGGGTTGAATGGGGAGAATCGTAGATGTGTCTATTTAATCTACCGTGGCGTTTGACCCTCTCCACAATATATAAATATATTCAAATAGACAATCAAGAGTTCATCAAGGAGCAACTATCCACGTAAAGGAAAATTTTGCTTTTAAAAATCCAGGAAACGATGACTAGTCTTTTCGATATTCATTTGCACATTCAATATGTTTTAAGCACTTTTAAATTGACAATGAGATTTCAAATATTGCAAGTAAAACATGATTTTGGGTCCTAGACTACCCGGACGTAAGCATAATAGTAGCTACGCACGGACTCTCGTCACTTCGCGCGTACGTAGCCCCCACAAATAGCAGCACATATTCAATTAATTCACCTATGGGGACAATTCCCTCTTACAAGGTTATAAAGGAGACTCACCTCACTCCGAAGCCTATATCCCAATTCAAGAACGTGCTCAAACCTCCAAATTGGAGCCGAACGATCCAAAACTACTCAAATAGGGTAAGAACTAGTCAATACATGCTCAAAAGTTCATATTCTAATTCTTAGACCAATTTCCCAACCCTAAATGCAAGGTTCCTAAAATTCATCCCCGAGCCCACATGCCCGAATACGGAAATTTTTTGAAGATAAAGTTTTTCCATGACCTAAGGATCAAGAATATATGATTTTACTCCATTCTATAACAAATTTCGTGGTTAAATCTTGTTTTTATCAAACTCTAGGTTTTACATTTAAAACTCTTGATTTTCCCTAATTTTCACATGTTAATCTACCCATAATCTATATATTTAACTCAAGTTCTGTAGAAATTACTTACCTCAAAGTGCTAGGTGAGAACCCCCTTCCAAAAGCTCTAAAATCGCCCAAAAGATGAAAGGAAATGAGCTAAATGGTCTATGTCTCGAAATTAATAGCTGTGCACAGGCTTCAGATGTTGTATTTGCGATACCTGGTTCGCAAATGCGACAAAACTATCATAAATGCGGACTTGGGCCTCCCCTGCCAAGGTCGCAAATGCGTCCAAAATATCAAAAATGCTAGCCATGGCCTTCTATTGCCTAGGTCTCAAATGCGACCAAGAACTTGCAAATGCGAACCCTGTCATGCTCGCAAATGCGACTGCCTTTATCGCAAATGCGATCCAAGCCCAGGCTAGGCTTATTCGCAATTGCGAAGCTTTCATTGCGAATGCGAGGTTTGCATTTGAGAACATTTTCTTGCATTTGCAAGACCTGCAACTAGAGCTAAGAACACCAGAAAATCTGGTGTGTTTTAACTCCTCCCGCACGTCCGATAACATAACACTGACCTGCTCGAAGCCTCAAATCACGGGAAATAATGCTAAAACCATAAATCACACTCCAATTCAAGATTAATGAACTTTAAAATTACAAACATTTACTTTCGATTCTTAAAAATGTTAAATCACGTCCGATTGACCTCAAGTTTAGCACACAAGTCATATTCGTCATTATGGAACTACTCCAATTTCCGAAATCAGAATCCAACCCCGATATCAAAAGTCAACTCTCGGTCAAACTTTTAAAAAACATTCAAATTTCTATCTTTAGCCAAATGACTCCAAAATGACCCACGGACCTCCAAATTCACTTCCGATCGCGCTTCCGATACCAGAATCACCACACGGAGCTATTCCCAGACTCAGAATCCCAGACGGACTTCGATAACACTAAACTGCACTTCAACCCAAACTTATGAAATTCTTTTAAAAATGCTAACTTCCACAATAGGTGCTGAAACGATCCCGGTTCTTCTAAAAGCCACTCCAAACATTTGCCCAAGTCTGAAATCATCATACGAACCTGCTGGAACCTTCAAATCTCGATTTCGAGGTCGTTTACTCAAAAACCCAATATCAGTCAATTCTTTCAACTTAAACCTTCCAAAACGAGAATTCCCTCTCTAAATCAACTCCAAACTTCCCGAAATTCAATTCCGACCACGCGTATAAGTCATAATACCTAAAGTGAAGCTACTCAGGGATTCAAACTGTTGAACGATGCACTAGAGATCAAAACAATCGGTTGGGTCATTACAATATCTGCCCCTCTTTACCCGAAAAGGATGAAACAATTATTGGGTAAAGAAATGATGACCAATTTGTACCGAATGGGGGTGTTTTGAAAAATATTGGCTGAAACCTGGTCTTTGACCTGCCTATATATCCCTAGTTTTACAAGATTCAGGCCATGTGTAGTTATGGATCCAACGCTGAATGAAACCAATGGGATTCTTATAGGAATAATTGTATATTTTAGAAAAGGTTCTTTGGGGAAGGATAGTATTGGATGGGTTTATGCGGAGTTATGAAGGCAAATTTGAATTATAACAGATGTATTACAGGGATGGTATCTGAGCGGTCGTGGAGTATAGGCAAGTAATTGGTGGGAATCGATTATGTTTGAAATAACAACGAGGTATAAATGGTATGAGCGGAAACCAGAGCAAAGGTTGCTCCTGTTTGAAGAATGAGTACTTCCTGGATTACCTGTAAAATATAAAACATGATGCATATAGGTATACAGATTATTGTGAGAATTTAAACATGATGCAAATTTCCTTTGGACCATGAAGGTTGTCTTTGGACGGTGAAGATGACGTCCTTAGACCATGATGTCCTGGGCTATGAATCATGAGATAAGAGATTTACAGGCCATGAAATGATATTCTCAGGGCATGAGAATGTAGCCTATGAACCATGACTCCTTTGAATAATGATGTGCAGTATTGAGAGATCCTCAGGCCATGACATGGTGTCTTCAGGATATGAGGATGATGCCTTTGGACTATGATGCCTTTGGACAAATTGGCTATACATCAGACCATGAAGTGTAGAGACATGATACCAAAGGTAATAACAAGCCAGAGCTTAGCCTTGTGCAGAGTTTTGGGGTACAGATTAGCCCCGAGAGAAGAGGATAATGCAAGGTTTAGAATAGAGCAACACTTATGTAGAGGGAGACAATGCCTAATCTCATGAGAAGGTAGTGCTAAGCCTTATGCAAACAGAAAGGCAACAATTAGCCTCATGCAAGATTTGAGACAGGGCTTAGTCTCATGGAAAGTGAAGACAATGCTTAGCTTAATGCAAATAGGGAGGCAAAGCTTAGCCTCATGCAAGATTTGAGACAAGTGTCACGTCCTTAGTTGTTAACTTAGTACACGTGTGGCACTTGAAAACTCGCTCACGATCTTGCACAACTTGCTCACGTTATTGCTATGCCAACTCAGCCTTACTATACTCAAGATCGCTAAGAGAATGGAAGAAAGAATACAAGAGAATTGTTAAAGGAAGCTTTTATTAAAGAGAACTTGAATTGTTTGCTTGATGAATTATAAATGAATGCCCCCCCTATTTATACTAGTCACCTAGGGGCTAGTGTGTAAATAATAATTGTTCCACAAGTCCTTAATATTTACAAGTAAGTCCCTTCTCTAGAATTTTCTACAAGCCTAGAAGATTCTAAGGACTTTCCTAGCAAATCCATAAGGATCTAGGGTCTTCATAAGGAAATATCCATATTTCTCTAGAATCTTCTCACAAATGCTAGCCTTCCTCTTATGTAAGCTTCCACATTGCATTAATATGTGCCAAATGGTGCCTATGTGGTATGATGACACGGCGGGTCATCACACTCTCCCCCACCTAATATTGCGATGACCGCGGCGCAATGTTGCTGCATAAACTCTCGGATCTTATCTTTGAATTGCCACAAGTCTTCATATTGTTCCCACATGGCCTCCTTCGATTATTGTCCTTTCCAATAGACGAGGAACATAGCGGTGGCTTTTTGCCTTAGTTTTTGCCTGGCCTGGTAATCTATAATAGCCTCAATCTCCCGATCATACGAGGCGGTGATAGTCATTGGCTCTCAACTTGATTGGCCCCTACTTAGATCATCCTTATCTTCATGATATGGTTTAAGTATGCTGGCATGGAATATAGGTAGATCTTAAGATACGATGGTATGTCAAGCTTGTATGAGATCTTGTCTACCTTGGCGACGATCTTTAATGGCCCCTCATACTTGCGAATCATATTCTGATACATGCCCCGTTGTGCCTTGAACTGTCTTGAGTTAAACTTTACCATGACTATGTCCCCAACTCTATAGTCCATGGGACACCGTTTATGGTCCGTAAACTTCTTCATCTTCTTAGCTGCCTTATCCAAGTAGGACTTAGCAGTGTCAAGTTGCTCCTCCCATCCTTTGTCCATATGATAAGCCCCCAAACTCTTTCACTCGAACGCAAATGGTAATGAATGTAGAGTTTGTGGTTGTTGGCCTGTGGTTAGCTCAAATGGTGTCCGCCCTGTGGACTCACTCCGGTGCAAGTTATACGAGAATTGGGCACTATCTAAGAGCCTTGCCCAATCTTTCTGATGTGTGCTTACATAATGCCTCAAGTAGCATTCTAATAAGGTATTGACTCATTCCGTTTGTCCATCCGTCTGTGGGTGGAAACTAGTAGAAAAGTGTAGCTCCATGCCAAGTATGTCGAAAAACTCTCTCCAAAAGTTTCCAGTAAAGCGGGGGTCTCGATCACTGATTATATTCCTTGGTAAGCCCAATACTTCACCACGTTCTTAAAGAATATCTAGGCAACTTTCTTAGCTGTGTAACCTGGTGAGGCAGGCATGAAGGTGGCATATTTGGAAAATCTATCCTTCGGACTTTGGTAGGCAAGTGATAAAGTCCATAGTCACACTCTCCCATGGACACTCTGCAACTGGTAGTGGCTCCAAAAGTCCATCGGGCTGTTGTTACTCAACCTTGTCCTGCTGACATAGGAGACAAGTTTGCACATAACATTCAATATCATCTCACATACGTGGCCAATAATAGACTGACTCAACCAAGGCCCTGGTGCGACGTTGGCCTGGATGACCAGTCCATATTGTATCATGACTCTCCCTTATGATCCGCCATCTAATGTATCCAAACTTAGGCACATAGATCCGCCGACCCGTGGTAAGAAATAGGCCGTCTTCTACCAAAAATGTCTCGTCTTGCCCTGGTTGGCTAACTCGATAAGTTGTTTGGCTGCCGGATCATGTTGCATGCCTTCTTTTATAGCCTCACAAATGTCCCAAGTTGCTGAAGTGATGGCAGCAAGCTCGGCTTTCCGGCTCAAGGCATCAGCTACAACCTAACCTTTGCTCGGCTTGTACTCTAGCACATAATCCAACTCGACCAAGAAGTCTTGCCACCTAGTTTATTTTGGTGTGAACTTCTTTTGCGTCTGAAAGTAGCTAGTAGCCACATTGTCGGTCTTGACCACAAACCACGACCCGAGCAGATAATGTCACCATGCATGAAGGCAATGCACTATGGCAGTCATTATCTTCTCTTGCATAGTGTAACGCCACTCAGTCTCATTTAACTTGCGGCTCTCAAATGCTATGGGATGCTTATCCTGCATCAGGACACCCCCAATGGCGAAGTCTGAGGCATCTGTGTGCACCTCAAATGTCTTGAGAAAGTCGGGTAATGCCAAAACCGGCTCCTCTGTTGCAATTGCCTTAAGTTGTTCAAACGCCTTTTGACAATGCTCTATCCAGACCCATGGCTTGTTCTTCTTTAGTAGCTCAGTCAATGGTGCAGCCTTTGTTGAGTAGCCACTGATGAATCGATGATAGTAGTTAACAAGGCCAGGAAAGGATCTCAAATCCGTTACCTTTGAATGTGCCTCCCACTCCTGGATAGCACGTACCTTAGCCTTGTCCATGCGCAGCTCGCCATTGCTAATGATATGGCCTAGAAGTGCACCTTTGATTGTGCAAACTCACACTTCTCTCTCTTGATGTATAGCTCATTCTCCCGCAAGAGTTGGTAAACTTTCCTTAAGTGCTCCATGTGTTACTCCAAGGTATTGCTGTAGATGACTATGTCATCTAGGTAGACTACCACGAATTGATCAAGGTAGGGATAAAATATCTTGTTCATAAGGGTGTAAAATGTGGTTGGTGCATTGGTTAAGCCGAATGGCATCACCAACCACTCAAAGGCTCCATATCTCGTCACACATGTTGTCTTTGGCTCATCCCCTTCAACAATGTGAACCTGGTAGTAGCCCTTTCGAAGATCCACCTAGGTAAAGTACTTGGCTTGCCCAATTCTACCGAACAAGTCAGCAATGAGTGGGATCGGGTACTTATTCTTCACTGTAACCGTATTAAGTGCTCGGTAGTCTATGTACAAGCGCGGCGATCTATCCTTCTTCTTCTAGAACAATACTGGTGCGTCGAAAGGTGCCTTTGATGGGCGAATATGACCAGCATCTAACAACCCTTTCAATTGTTTCTTGAGCTCCTCTATCTCGGGTAGTGCCATATGATATGGGGCAAATGCAAGTGTCTTAGCCCCTGGCTTTAACTCAATCTTGTGATCCACCTCTCGCCTAGGCGGCAAGTTCTTAGGCAACTCCTCGGGCATGACATCTTTGTTTTCCTCAAGCAACTTCTCTATGCAAGGTGGCAGTGTCTCATGAAAACTCTTGTCTTCCTCTAGACTTGCAATGGTTGCCACGAACGTCGGTTACCCCTTCTTGATCCCCTTGACAACCTGCATGGCTGAGAGTTGTGCTTGGATCTGTCCGTGTGGCATAGTCACTGTAGGTACCATGCAAGCTCCTTCTCGCTCAATGACCAAGAGACGTTGGAGGTAGGGGTTGATCAAAGTATGACAATGTCTAAAGAACTCTTGCCCCAGTATGATGTCAAAGATATCCATAGCGGTTACGGTAAAGTTTGTCATACCTTTCCAACTTCCCAATTTGACACCAACCCCATTATCTACCCACGAGCATTTTGTACCTCGGCATTCACGGTCTAGACGCAAGAGTTAGTTGGAGCAAGCTTCAATTCTAGTCTCTTTGCGGGAGCCTCAGTTACGAAACTATGAGTTGCTCCAGTATCCACTATTGCACAAGCGGGCTTGTTATTGATGGTGAGATCCATGTACTGATTGCCATTCTAGGTAGGTTGGATAGCTTGCCTTACAGCAACACCACATAATCCAATCATAGCCAACTGTGCGGTTTCCAAAATCTCTACTTACAGCTGCTCCTTTCGTTTACGGACTATGGCACTAAGGCTCTTTAGGTTAGAATTCCTGAAGCCGTATGGCCCTCCGCATATGTAGCATCCCTTCTTCTCGACCTGTGTCTTATTCTCGGCGTAGCCCTGATGACCACTCATCTTTTTGAAATCTTGAGTCTTGGGGTATTGTTGATGTATCTCCTTGCCTTTGCCACGATCTCCCCCACCTTTGACATTGTTAACCTTTAACTCCTTTCCATTGCCTTCGTCGTGCTTGTCATGCCTGAAATCCATCGATGATTTGGCCTCCACTATGGCTTGGTCTATATCAGTGACTTGTCGGCATTTCAACTCCTATTTAGCCCAATTTTGCAACCCATCCATAAAGTGGAACAACAAGTCATCAATTGTCAAGTTGGGGTTTTGAAGCATAAGGGTAGTTAACTCCTTGACATAGTTATGGATGCTACATGTTTGCTTCAATTCCCTAAGCTTGCACCTTGCCTCGTACAAGACATTGTTTGGAAAGAACTGTCACTTGAACTCGGCTTTGAACTGATCTCATGTACTAATAGTACATAGACTTTGATCCACGTCGGCCATCTTCCTTCTCCACCAAAGCATGGAAGTCTCTGAGAGGTACAATACCGCAGTGTTGATCTTGGCCTCGTCATCCCTCACTTTGCCGTGACTGAAGTAGTTCTCCAAGTGCCAAAGAAAGTTTTCCACTTCTTGTGCATCATGAATATCTTTGAACACCGAGGGTTTGGGAGCCTCGATCTTGGCCTCTCTTATCACCACAATATTGCTGGCTACCTCGGTCACGCCAGCATTGACATGATCCTCGAGTGAATCTATCTTTGCCTTCATAGCATTGATTGTACTTAAATCCTCCATGAGTCCGCACTCTAAGGCAGTGATGGTTTGCCTTAGTTCCATTTCGGTCTATGTACGTCCCTCCAAGTCATTTCAGATACTCTCAATCTCTTCAAGAGTGTGTCCCTCAAGAATGCTAAGGGTTCCTTCCACCTTCCCCGAGCGTTGGCCAAAGATCTCCTCGGCATCCATCCCCGCGTTCATCTTTATCACCCACTATTTACCGAGTGAGATGTCCTCGGGCAGGACCTCCACTTCATCCTCGCTTGCCTTAGTGGCAGCTGGTTCTTGGGATGTAAGCCCTTCGTATGACACAACTCAGGTGGCACCTCCTATCTCTTGTTGGTGGCATTCCTCTTTTTGCCACGGTCGCTCTTGCCAGCAGCATCCTGGATGACGTTGGCTTGGATGTTAGTAGCATTAATTTCTCCATCGTTCGCCATTCCCTTAGTTGAAACCTTGGCTCTAATACCACGTTGTCACGTTCTTAGTTGTTAACTAAGTACACGTGCGGCACTTGACAACTCGCTCACAATCTTGCACAACTTGCTCACGTTCTTGCTATGCCAAGTCAGCCTTACTACACTCAAGATCACTAAGATAATGGAAGAAAGAACACAAGAGAATTGTTAAAGGAAGCTTTGTATTAAAGAGAACTTGAATTGTTTGCTTAATGAATTACAAATGAATGGCCCCCCTATTTATACTAATCACCTAGGGGCTAGTATGTAAATCATAATTGTTCCACAAGTCATTAATATTTACAAGTAAGTCCCTTCTCTAGAATTTTCTACAAGCCTAGAATATTCCAAGGACTTTCCTTGCAAATCCACAAGGATCTAGGGTCTTCATAAGGAAATATCCATATTTCTCTAGAATATTCTCACAAATGCTAGCATTCCTCTTATGTAAGCTTCCACATTGCATTAATATATGCCAAATGGAGCCTATGTGGGATGAGGACATGGCGGGTCATCACACATGGCTTAGTCTCTTGCAAAGAGAAGGCAATGCTTAGCCTTATGCAAATATAGATGCAGGGCTTAGCCTCATGCAAGATTTGAGACATGGCTTAGTCTTATGCGAAAAGAAGGCAATGCTTAACCTTATGCAAATATGGAGGCAGGGATTAGCCTCATGCAAGATTTGAGACAGGGTTTAGTCTCATACAAAGAGAAGGCAATGCTTAGCCTTATACAAATATAAAGGCAGGGCTTAGCCTCATGCAAGATATGAGACAGGGCTTAGTCTTATACAAAGAGAAGGAAATGCTTAGCCTTATGCAAATATGGAGGCAGGGCTTAGCCTCATGCAAGATTCGAAATAGGGCTTAGTATCATGCAAAGAGAAGGAAATGCTTAGCCTTATGCAAATATGGAGGCAGGGCTTAGCCTCATGCGAGATCTGAGATAGGGCTTAGTATCATGTAAAAAGAAGGCAATGCTTAGCTTTATGCAAATATGGAGGCTGGGTTTAGCCTCATACGATATTTGAGATAGGGCTTAGTCTCACGCAAAAAAAGGCAATTCTTAGCCTTATGTTGTAGACAAATAGCCAATAGGAGTAGAATATTTCTTAGCTGGAGATATATTTACGCTTGGTGGTCCGGTTGTTATGAAGGTAATGATTTTAAGGCACACGTAATTGTGGTTATTTCTTATTCCTGCATCCAAAGAAAAATCATGAGTTTTGCGGGGAGGTTGGTTCGTGCCTTTATCTTCTTTCTTTGCTCTGGAGACCATGTTCGAGTTATCCTGGGTAATGCCTGGCAGCCATAGAAATAAAGTTTTCGAAAACATGCACTTGTTGATAGAATAGAATCATCTTATAAAACGTAGTGGTGTATAATATCAAGTAAATTAGATGAACAAATGACTGTGACACTTTTAGGGACATTGCGGCTTCCTTGCATTAGAATTTTGAGGGTCCTCCTCCAAATTCTGACCCAGTTTAGTAAGTGACCCTTATGTCATTCGGCATGTAACAACGTTTGTTAGATCTGCTCTAGAATTTTGATAATCCTTCTCAAACTTCTGCCCCAGTTTCTTGTTCTGGAAAAAATGAAGATTTTGTTGAGATGTGACCGAACCTACAGGGCTGCCTACGTATCCCCTCTTAAATGAAAATAAGGTCAAGCGTAGTTCAGTTATATCAGAACAAGAAATGTGAACAATCTAAATATAGTATCTCTTCAGTGCGTCTGAAATGATAGGTTTTGTCCAGACTTCCCCGTCCATCTCTACAAGTATGAGTGCTCCTCCTGTTAGTATCCTATGAACCATGTAAGGACCTTACTAGTTGGGTGAAAATTTTCTTTTGGCTTCATCTTGATGTGGGAAGATTCGCTTCAGCACCAGCTACCCCGGGGTGAACTGTCTTGGTTTGACTCTTTTGTTGAAGGCTCTGGTCACTCTGCTTTGATAAAGCTGGCGCTGACACACTGCATTCATCCTTTTTCCATCTATGAGGGCTAACTACTCATAGCGGCTCCTTATCTATTCTGCATCACTGAGTTCAACTTCTTGTATGATCCTTAAAGAAGGAATTTCTACCTCGGTGGGAACGATAACTTCGGTACCATAAACCAGCAAATAGGAAGTTGCCCCAGTTGATATGAGGATTGTGGTATGATATCCTAATAAGGTGAACGGAAACTTCCCGTGCCATTGCTTGTGATTTTCTACAATTTTCCTTAGTATCTTCTTGATGTTCTTATTGGCAACTTCCACGGCTCCGTTCATTTGCGGCCTGTATGCTGTGGAATTTTTATGCTTGATTCTGAAGGTTTCACACATGGCTTTCATTAGATTACTGTTGAGATTGGCGGCATTATCAGTGATGATGGACTCGAGGGCCCCAAATTGACAAACAATATGATCCCTGACAAAACCTGCGAAGAACTTTCTTGGTTACAGCTTTGTAAGGTGCATCTTCAACCCATTTAGTGAAATAGTCGATGGCCAATAAAATTAACCCATGCCCATTGGAAGAGGTGGGCTCGATTGGGCATGAGATCCATTCCCTAGGAAGCGAAAGGCCAAGGTGAGTTATTGTATTAAGCTTGTTTGGCGGCACGCATATCATGTCTGCATGTATCTGCCATTGGTAGCATTTCTGCACATACCGTATGCAGTCTGTCTCCATGGTCATCCAAATGTATCTGGCCCTGAGTATCTTCTTGGCCAAGACAAAACCGTTCATATGTGGGCTGCAGGTTCCGACATATACTTCCTTGAGCAATTATGAAGCCTCTTTGGCGTCAACACACCTTAATAGTCCTAGATCAGTTGTTCTCCTATACAAAATTCCTCCATATTTGAAGAAATGATAGGACAGTCTATGTAGTGTACATTTTTTAGGATGGTTTGCGTGCTCTGGGTATTCTCCTTTTGCCAAATATTCCTTGATATCGTTGAACCAGGGGTTTCCATCCGTTTCTTCTTCAACGTGAGCACAGTATGCCAGTTGATTATGGATCCTCACCGGAATGGAATCGATGAAATTCTTGTCTGGATGTTGTATCATTGATGACAAGGTGGCCAGAGCGTTTGCAAACTCATTTTGAATTCTTGGAACATGCTTGAATTCTATCTTTGTGAATCTCTTCATCAATTCTTGCACACGATACAAGTATGGTAGTATCTTGGTTTTTTTCGTAGTCCATTCTCCTGGAACTTGATGTACCAGAAGATCCGAATCGCCAATTACCAACAACTCTTGTATATTCATATCGATGGAAAATTGATCCCCATGATGCAAACCTTGATTCTGCCACGTTTTTGGTGGATGGAAACCTAAGCTTTGCGGATATCGGATAATGTTGACCTGTCTTTGACACCAAAATCGCTCCAATACCCACTACTTTGAAGTTTGCAGCTCCGTCGAAGAACATTCTCCAATCGTCATACGCTTCAGTAATGTCCTCTCCTACGAATAACACTTCTTCGATAGGAAAATACATTTTTAGCGGTTCATATTCTCCTCCCACAGGAGTTTTGGCAAGATGGTCTGCCAAAGCTTGTCTTTTGATTGCCTTCTGAGTTATATAGATGATATCGAACTCACTTAACAATATCTGCCATTTGGCTAACTTCCCGGTAGGCATAGGCTTCTGAAAGATGTACTTCAGAGGATCCATTCTTGATATGAGGTATGTGGTATAGGCACAGAAGTAATTCCTCAATTTTTTAGTTGTCCATGTCAAAGCACAGCAAGTGCATTCTAGCATAGAGTATCGTGCTTCGTAAGGTGTGAACTTCTTACTCAAGTAATATATGGCTTGACCCTTTCTTCCTGTCTCGCCATGTTATCCCAAAACACAGTCAAAATCCCCATCTCATACGAATAGATAGAGTAGTAAAGGTATACTAGGTTCTAGCAGGACTAGAACTGGAGGTATTCCTTAATTTTGTCAAAAGTCCTTTGACAATCTGCAGTGTAACTGGTTTCAGCATCCTTCCTCAACATTTTGAAGATGGGTTCACATATTACCGTGGACTGTGCTATGAAGCGGCTGATGTAATTGAGGCATCCCAAGAAGCTCATCGCGTTCTTCTTGTTTTTTGGCAGTGGTAACTCTTGGATAGCTTTAACTTTTGACGGGTCCAACTCGATTCATCGGCGGCTGACTATGAATCCATCAGCTTTCCTGTAGAAACCCCGAATGCACATTTTGCGGGGTTCAGTTTTAAATTTTACCTCCATAGCCTTTCAAAGAACTTCTTCAAGTCTACGATGTGATCTGTGGCCCTCTTGGATTTGATGATGATGTCGTCGACATATACCTCTATTTTCTTGTGTATCATATCATGGAAGATGGTCTTCATGGCCCTCATGTAGGTGTTCCCAACGTTCTTTAGACCAAATGGCATCATTTTGTAGTAGTACACTCCCCGCGGTGTAATGAAGTCTGGTTTTTCTGCATCTTCTTCGTCCATCAAAATCTGATGATAACCCGCGAAGTAATCTACAAAGGACTAGAGTTTATGCTTGGCATAATTGTCGATCAAAATGTGTATATTTGGCAGTGGGTAATCGTCCTTGGGACTTGCTCGGTTTGAATCCCGATAGTCAACACACACCCTTACTTTTCTATCTTTCTTCGGAACTGGTACAATGTTGGCTAAGTAGGTTGGGTACTCAACTACTCTAAGGAATTTGGCTTTGATCTGCTTAGTGACTTCTTCCTTGATTTTTAGGCTTATGTCCGATTTGAACTTTGTGAGTTTATGCTTCACTTGTGGACACATTGGTTTGGTGGGCAACTTATGAGCCACTATGGATGTGCTCAGACCAGTCATGTCATCATAACCATGCAAAAATATCCTCATATTCTTTTAGGAAACGAGTGTATTCTTCCTTTTCTGACGGTAATAGGTGAAATTTTATGCGAGTCTCTTTGGTGGTTTTAGAATCTCCCAAATTGATTGCCTCGATTTCGTCCAGGTTGGACTTAGGTTTGTTCTCAAAATTTGCAACTTCTCTGATAACTTCCTCAGGAATTTTATCCTCTTCTTCTAAGTCACTATCCTTATGTTGCATTGTGCCATTGCATGTCACAGTCGTTGGTTCATCAAGGTAAGAAATAGTAATGTTGTAGAGGGAAAATGTTAAAGATAATAATAAATACTAAATAACAATGCATTAATTAAACTTTGAAAATAGCCAAAACAGGTATGGCTCGATGACTCGAGCAATTATTTCGAAACAAAAGGCGTCTTTAAAACAAAATACTAGAAATATCTTAAATGCCTAAAACGGCTATTAACAGGTCGGGCTAATTGCCAAGCTACCCAAGAACTCGACGGGCCCAGGATGGTGCGGTAGTCCAGTTCTTGAGAATAGCTTCCTTCTCTACGGTCTGAAAAGTAAGGCCTTCTTCCTCCTCCTCCTTTACTATTGCACTGCAATCCATGTCATCGCTTGTATTATCCATTTTGGCTTTTCCTTTGCTTTTAGGATCATTTGGAGGAGGAGTAAGTGGAGGACCTCTTGATCTTCTATGGTATCTTGGTGATGCCAGTATGTGCGAATCAACCTTAGGCGATGGGAATAATCAAAATAAAGAAAAAGGCAAAAAGGTAAATAAGTCAGTAAGGATTCTGAAAAGCATTTGCAATATTTAAACATGTATTGCGGGAATGTAATTCGCGTCCTAATTTGAGGAATCTCGTTATGCCCGAGGTAGGCCTAACGACAAGCAAATTTGGAGAGATTTAATACTGACAAATGCCTCATTTCATTAATGTAATAATTAAGACGAACCTAAAAACAACAATAAATAAATGAGTTACTAATGGCACCTACCTTATTATATTCGAATTCTAAAATGACTCTAGAAAAACAAATAATCCTAATCTACTTGGTCCTAGAGAGACCTTCTCCAGGCTTGGCCTTCTTGGCCCCATCAATCAGATTTCTCAGGTCGCACATGTCCAACAGGTTCTGACCATGCCGAACCTGGGGACTTCGTGCCTCATTTTCTGCAAACTAAACAAAGTTAGACCCTTACCCCATCCGGATTCTACTACTTACACATTAACGATTAGCATGTCAGCATTTATTTCTTCAAATAATGCACATATCATGGTTATGCCCGTTGGGATTATGGAAATCTCGATGGACTTTGGACAAAGCTTTCTTAGAGGGCTATTATGCGGATAACATATTAACCCAGGCTAGGTTTGATCATGATGCATGTATAGTTATTATCAGAGTAGGTTTTCTATAGAAGTCTAAAATGGTACCCTCAAGCGGACAGCTTGAGAGGGAAAGGCACAGAACCACCGACTACATCGCTGATCGACTAGTTTCAACGCAAATAAGCCTTTCCAAATTTAAAGGGTGATTTAGGAAGATCGTGGACACTCATCAAGCACCGCTATAGTATCAGTACGCACGAGTGGAATATAATATTGTGCATGGAGTAATGAAAAAGAAAATAACATGTTGCCGAGTATTTGCACGATGAATAATCATAAAATACAGCATTTAATAATTGTAAAGACATTAAGAAAGAAAACAAGGTGACAAGTCAGTTTCCATAGTAAAGATGATAAAACAGGGGAGGGAGATCATAAATGAATAATGATAGGCAAATAAATTCATATAGAGTGGGAAAGGGAAGGGGTGTGCAAGTATTAACGGAATAATAAAGACATGCTTAAAGACTACTTCATAGACAAGTTCGTTATGGTAAGAGCCTAAAGATGTCCCCAACAGAGTCGTCATACTGTCGCATCCCCTTTTTCTCATGAAATTGGGTTTCGATATTTCTGGGACAACTCATTTCCGAGAGGGTGGGGAATTGGATTTGAAAGAGTTGCCACCCAACGGATTAAGATGCATTAGGGCACCTAGAGAAGATAACTCATATAACTAGTTTACATCACCGGAGATCGGGTAAGGGCTCAAAATTACCTTGAGAGAAAGGTATTAGGCACCCCTCGGGGTCCACAACGGTGGGTCCCGGCCGAACTTAAATTAAGCGAATTAGTCTAAAACAAGGAGAGAGGACGATTTGGATAAATATAATACCTAATATATTTTAAACAGGGTATAAGGGGTGGTCCTAAGTTTTTTAGCCTATAGGATCATTCCATGTAATACGTTGTAACTCCCTCAAGTTGGATGTTACTCATAGCATTAGCACACAGGCTATCATTTCCTTACTACCCAATTACTTTCTTTGAGTAGTTACCTAAGCGTTATAATAGTTTCTAGCTCGTTCCTTATGCGTGCACTACTCGTCCCTTGGCAATGGCCCTGGAGGTATTAGGGCCTCTATTTGGGATAGTTCTAGACCAACGCACATTGCTTAAAATGTGAAATCTAGGCGACAAACAAAAACAAGTAGGACTTCAAATAAAGAACAAGTATGGGATCACATTAACCACCACACATAAACAACAAAAGCACGCAATCGAATCAGCAAACTTTGTTAATTTTGGAATCCTATAGGCAGGAGATCTACGTGAGAAAAACATAGTGTAAAGACAATTTTATTAAGGCCAGCATTGGGCCTATTTGTTTACCTAGTGATTTTATTCAGCATGGATCTGGGCATTTCAGGCAGTAGTGTGTCGTAGTTTTAAACCCAGAATCATTAGTAAGTCCTATCGATATATTGCCTAAGTGATTTACAGTAGTGATTGAATTTAGGATAGACCAACAGGATCCTATAGATATGATTTCTAAGTTTGAAACTAATTTTTATTCCTATAGGCATGATATCTATTAATCATATTTGGATAGAAATTAATAGATTGTCATGAAAGATAATCAACAAAAGTTCTATAGATGCACTTATGCACATTGAGTTGAAAATATGTATAGATCCTATGAATAGGATTTCTAATGCAGAATCAAGCGAAAAGTCCTATTGAGCAGGGTTTCTAGCATGCAAGCACAGAATCAGAAAAATCCTATAGGTAGTATCTCTAAACATAGTCCAGCATTCACGTAATTCAATCAACATAATTATACCTATAGGCACTACCCAGTTTTAACAAAGGTATAAGACCCCCCCCCATCTTTTACTAATAAACCCCAAATCTATTATTACAGAGATTATTACATCCCAGAATGAATGAATTACAAAATAGTAATGATTACACTATAGGGAGCCTTCATAGGCTCAATCTAAACCTGGGAACCAGGCCTTCAAACACAACAACTCTGGAGCATAATAGTGATCCATCCATGACACATAAAATTAGGTTTCCAATATGTCAAAGTTTCCAAGAGCCTCAGGGACCCTGGGCAATGCTCACACCAGAACCACATTAAGAAAAAATAACTCATAAAAAGATTGGAAGACCAACCCCAATGTGTCACAGTTTGGAAGAGTCTCAAGGACCCTAGGCAGTGCTCACACTAGGGGTGGTGAGTAAGGCTGCATTCTGGGCTGGGCCCGGGCCTAAACAGGCCAAACAGTCCCAGGCTTTGGCGGTCCCGGGCCAAACGGTCCAAATGTGTGGAACCAGCCCACTGTGAGCCTAAGCCCACATGGTCCCGGGCTAAATAGGGCGGGCCCACGGGCCTAACGGGCTTTTTCATTCCGGGCTATGTTTTAAAATTTTTTTTTGTCTAATGCAATTTCTTGTAAACTATATATATATATTATGTAGTATACATACTACATAATATATATTATGTAGTATGTATAGTATGTTATGCATCTGCAAATATAGCAAATTCCTCATCTGAAAAATCTAAAGCCTTATAAATATTTGAATACCAAAAGTGAGGACTTCCTTATTTCATGGTAGGATTTAACATGGCAGCAACACCATAAATAAGGGGGATAGGGAAAAAAATACTTTTTAAACTTTTCTTTCATTGCAGTTATAGCAAGTTGATAAATTTTCCCACCCTTTGAAAATTCAACAAACAAATCACATAGTGCTGCAATATAAACTAAACAGTTTGAAATAGTAGGATAATATTGCCCAGAAAATGCATTTGTAGCAATATGAAATTGTACTAAAAAATCTATAAGAATTTTAATATTCATCCAATCTTTATTTGTAAGGATTTCATCATCATCCTCACCACCAACACGAACATTAAACGTTGCATTTATTGGGTTTCTATATTCATATGAAACCACTAAACTTTCGTACATATAATTCCATCTAGTCGGATAAACTTTAGGAACCTTTCTTTCTTTAAGGCCAAATTCATCACATTTTTTAAAATATTCTCTAAGTCTACTTCTACGGTTTGAATAAAAAAGCCAATTAAGAGCCATTTTAACCTTATCAATTTCCAAATTTAAAGTTTTCATACCATCACCGACGATTAAATGGTAAATATGACAAACACATTTAACATGGAAACAATTACTAAATGCAACATTTAGTGTAGTTGTAAGTAAGCCTATAGCATTAATGTTAGTAGAAGAATTATCCATAGAAATTGATATTATTTTATCTCTAATGCAAAAATATCTACAAATATCTGCAACTGTGTTAGCAATAGACTTACATATGTGGCGTGAATTAATTATTCTATAAGCAATAATGCACTTTTGCATTATACACTCCTCATCTATCCAATGACTTGTAATAGTTAGATAATCACAGTCGTTACCACTTCTACCAATATCAGTAGTAATAGCAATCCAACAATATATATGAGTAAATAAATACCTCAAATATTGTTCATATTCATGTTTATATTTATAAATATCGCTCTTTACGGTTACGCTAGGCCAACCTTTATAAGTAGGATTAAAACTCTTCTAATATAATGCACTAAGTGAGGGTTAGAAAGAAAACTATAGGGTAAGCACATAACAGTAACCATTTTTGCTAATTCTTCACGATCTTTATTTGGATCGTAATATAAAATGCCACCGGTCACAGTGTTAATTCCTGATTGAACTAGATTTGAACATGTACTAGGGTTAACCGTAGTATCTACACTTGTCTCCTCTAGCTGTGATTTCATTTGAAAATATCTAGCTTTATCTCTAGGGTGTGTCTTTATGTGTCTAGTCAAACTATCCGTACCGTTGCGGTCTTTAGTAAATTTATGCGCCATCACTTAGCCTTATTTTATTCTCTTAGTTGAGTAAAAAAGTGCCAAACAAGTGATGTTTCGGGGCGTTTAGAAGGTTGTCTATTAAAAGTAGGGGTTACTACAAGAGGGTCAGGCAGGGCATCAGTTGGGTTATTAATAGGACTAGGTTGTGTTTCATCTAAATCATCATTTTCCTCGTCATTTTCAAAGATAGTGTGATGACCCAGCCGGTCTTCTTAAGAATTAACGCCCCGATCCCCTATTAGCCGCTTCCCCCAAGTCTATTTGTGTTATTTTAATTTGCCGGGATGTTCGATTTTAAGTTTCGGGAAGTTTTGGGGCACTTAGTCCCTAAATAAGAGCTTACGTGTTGGAAAGTTGACTGTGATTGGAACAGTGTGAAGACGACCTCGAATGGAAATCTGATGGTCCCGTTAGCTCCGTTAGGTGATATCGGGGTTAGGAGCGTGATCGGTTTTGGAGGTCCGTAGCTAATTTAGGCTTGAAATGCCGAAAGATGAATTTTTAAAATGTCTGGTCCGATAGCAAGATTTTGATCCGTGGGTCGGAATGGAATTTCGAGAGTTCCAGTAGCTTCGTCATGTCATTTGGGATGTGCGTGCGAAATTTTAGGTCATTCAGATGAGGTTTGATAGACTTTTTGATCGAAAGTGTGTTTTATAGAGTTTTTGAAAATTTAGGCTTGAATTCGATGGAAAATATGTGTTTTGGTGTTGTTTGTATAATTCTGAAGGTTGGAGCAAGTTTGAATGATGTTTTAGGTTATGTTGGTGCCTTTGGTTGAGGTCCCAGGAGCCTCGGGTGTGTTTTTTGATGCTCAACGGATCATTTTTAGTTGTTAAAAAGTTGCAGATTTTTGTTTAGCTGTTGCAGAGTAATTTTACCCTTCGCGTTCGCGAGAGGACCCTCGTGTTCGTAAAGAGTCAGTTGAGGAAGGTGAAGTTTAAGCCTTCGCATTCGCGAGAGGGGGAACACATTCGCGAAGGGCTAAGGGTTTGTGCACAGCGTTCGTGTGGATGTTGTCGCGTTCGCATAGAAGAAAATGAGTGGCTGAGTTTTCATTAAATTTTAATGCATCGTGTTCGCGATAGGAGGGATGCAATCGCGAAGGCCTGCCTGTGCAAACATCGCATTTGCGATGTAGAGGACGTATTCGCGAAGAAAGAAGAAATGGTCAAAGTTATTTTGTGGTTCGCGAACGCGAGGCTTTGACCTAGTTCGCGAAGAAGGAAATATCTGGGCAGAATATTTAAGTAGAAAATCGAGGGTTTTGAGTTCATATCACAAAATTTGCATTAGGATCCCGGTAGGAGGCGAATTTCGGAAAGATTTTCGAAGAGAGTTTGCGGGTAATGATTCTTAACTCCTTTTAGCTTGTAACCCATTAATCTAAACATGAATTCATCCTTTATTTTCAGAAATTATATGAAAATTGGGGAAACGTTCTTAGACCAAGAAATTGAGTATTGATTGGGAATTTGACATCAGATTTGGATAATTTTCATATGGTTGGACTCGTGAGAGCAAGAGATTTCAAAAAAAAAAAATTTGCCCGATTTCGAGATGCGGGCCTGAGGGGCATTTTGGTCATTTTACCTAATTTTGCATATTAGCTTAGAATTTAATTGTAGAATCAGTTAATTGAGGTGTTATTTATAATATGCAATTGAATTGAATAGATTTGGGCCATTTGGAATCAGATACTCATGGCAAAAGCATGATTTCGGGTTGATTTGAGCTTGTTCGAGATAAGTGGCTTGCCTAACCTTGTGTGGGGGACCTTCCCCTTAGGATGTGAAATTTGATAATTGAAATGCCTTGTACGTAAGGTGACAAGCACGTACTTGAGCTAATTGTTGAAAACCTAGTTTTACTTTAAGTATTTAAACTGAGTTCCTTTCTCTCCTGTTTTATTCTACTTGAAAATTTAGCTTGTTGTTAGTTAGAAAAGCATGCCTAGTTGACTTATTTGCCTATTTGCTTAAAAATGCCTTATTTTGATTATGTGCAACATGCTAGGCTAGAAATACCTGCTTTACCTTGATATGGAATTTGAATTTAATTGTGTATTCTTCGTGTTGTTGCTGTATGTTTACTTTGGGACTACGGGACGGTATCCCGGGAGCTTCCCCTGCATATATATTGATTTGGACTATAGTGCGAGATACCAAGAGATCCTCGGCACATATAATCGGGATACCAAGAGATCCATAACATATATTGAGGATACCAAGAGATCCTCGGGATACCAAGAGATCCCTAGCATATATTGAGGATACCAAGAGATCCTCGGGATACCAAGAGATCCCTAGCATATATTGAGGATACCAAGAGATCCTCGGGATATCAAGAGATCTTCGGAATACCAAGAGATCCCTATCATATATTGAGGATACCAAGAGATCCTCAAGATACCAAGAGACCCCTAGCATATATTGAGGATACCAAGAGATTCCTAGCATCTATTGAGGATACCAAGAGATCCTCGGGATACCAAGAGATCCCTGGTACAGATTGAGGATACCAAGAGATCCTCGGAATACTGAGAGATCCCCGGTTATTATCCTTATGATCGTTTTAGCCTCTGTTTCGATTATTGCATTCCTTACTTTCTCGTATTAAATTTTTATTGTTAGCTTGCAACTGAATTGCTTATCTTATACTGTTATACCTTATATTTTATCTTATCTCAGTACGACCCTGACCTTTCTCGTCACTACTCAACCGAGGTTAGGCTTGGCACTTACTGAATACCATTGTGGTTTACTCATGCCCTTTCTGCGCATGTTTTTCATGTGCAGATCCAGGTACTTTTATCCAGTCCTATCACCCCCGAGGCAAAGCGACTGCTCTAGCAACTTCGAGATATATCTGCCGCGTCCGCAGACCGAAGAGTCTCTTTCTATTCCTGCATTAATATTTAGCCCTTATGCATTCTCTGTTCTTGTTAGACATTCCGGAGTTAGAGCTATATAGTATTTCTTAGCTTGTGATTCATGGGTTTTCGGGTTTTAGGAGTACGTATTGGTTTTGAGAAGTTAAGTATTATACATGCCAAGCGACATTTTATATATCGTTTATTTCGGTTATTTATGGTTGTTGATTATTTCTTCCGCAAGTTTTACTTATGTTCTGCATTTTTAGGCTTACCTAGTCGTAGAGACTAGGTGCCGTCACGACAGTTCACGGAGGGCGAACTGGGGTCGTGATAGATAGAGATGATTAGGATAAAGAGCATTCATAACTTTTTCGTTTAATTGTTGACCTAGTGCAACATCATGGCAAAATTGACTATCGGAAAATTGAAAACAAGGGTTATCACTATCAAGAATAACAGGTGGAGGAGGACGGGTAATAGGTCTGGGTCGGGGAGCCAGGGGAAGAGTAGTAGCTTGGCGACTAGATTCACCAATTTTAGATTTTCCCTTACCCTTACCACCAAATATTTTTTTCAAAGAAAAATCCATATTAATTATAATTATACTAACAAAATAAATAAAACTATAATATTAAAACTTAAAAGTTAGAATGGGTTTACCGAATTGACGAACAACTTCTTGAAAATTGAATATCGTTCAAGACTTGAATACTTCAATTCATTAACTTCACAATTTTTCACGAAATTACAATAATAAAGTAAGCAATTATAGAAGAAAATTAGAGAGAGATTGATGAATTAGTGAGTAAAAATGAAAGAATGAGGGAGTATTTATAGTTGAGAATTGGGAAAAAGTATAATTATATAAAGTTTGGGGTTAAAACAAAGTTTGGGGGCCAAATGACTATTTTTTAAAATCCCAAACGATTGGAAATTGAAGGCCAACGGCTAGATTTTAAAAATCTGACCGTTAGTCATTTTTTTAAAAAAAATTTCAAAAAAAAAAATAGTCGTTGGGGCCCATTTGGCCCATTGGGCCCGGTTGAACCGGCCCAGTCCCGCCTGCCAGTCCCGGACTCACGGGCTATTTGGATTGGACCGGCCCACTACAAGCTTATGCACAATTAGAGATCGGCCCGTTAGGCCCGTTTGACCGACAGTCTCGGGCCGGTCCCGGGTTGGGCCCGGCCCACAATACACCCTTAGTGGTGAGAACCTAAATGACTAAGAGTCGGAGTTTAAAAACCAGCACACACAGGGTAAGGGGCAAGCTTTTAAAATAGTTTAATTTTCAGAGGCAAGCAAATTCAGAATACAGAGTTACAGATAGAACTGCACCAAGAAACAAGCAAAGTTCATGTTTAGCATATAGTTCAACAAATTGGCATTTGATTTGGCTAAATATCAAAGCAATCATGGCTTAAGCACAGAGACAAAAATAGACTAGACCCACAAACATATTTGATTACATACTTACAGTATCTGGCAAGGTTTAGGAAGAAAAACAGACTGAACATTAAAACTAACTTAGGAAAAAGGGTCATATTATTTGAAATAACTTAGTTTAATGTTATTACTAAATGGGATCATGTAGTCAGATAAAAAGCAGAATCATGCTGGGGATTGAAACAGACTAATCGAATAAAGTATAAAGAACAGAATAGTAAGAGTTACGGCATACCAGTTGAGAAGAAAGCAATTAAGAATCCAATAGCAGTTAAATTCCAGAGAGCTTGGCCTTGACTTTCAGCTGGCCAAATAATAGCCACTTATTGCGGAAATCAGAATAAGAGAATAAAGAGAGAGCTTAAGTTTTTGTGAGAATAGAGAGTTCAAGAGTTGTAGAGTTGTTGAGTTGTTCTAAAGGGAGTGAGGAAGGGGGTTTAAATTGCACCTAATGAAGTAAACAAATAAGGTAATGAACCAGTCCTACCCAAATAAGGTATGAAAATAACTTAACAATCAATTAAGGTCAGCATGAATCAATTAACAAGACAGAATCGAGTAAAGTTAGGCTAGTATCACTTAATTTAAGAAAAACTTTATATGGAATCAATCAGTAGTCAAGTACTAGGTTAAACAAGGTAAGAACTAATTCCAAAATCAATTAGAAGCCGAGTTTAATAATCAGAACATAAAATCAGGCCAGTAAGGTTAAGTTAAGGGAAGTAGCACAAATTATTAATCAGACATTGGTCCAAATAAGGTAAGAACATGTAACTGCATAAGTAAACACCAGTATTGTACAGAAAAGGAAAATTGATTTCAAACCTAATTTAGGTAAATAAAATCAATTAGCAATTAGTCGCCAGAGTTAAAGGCACACATGCAGAAATAGTAAGATGAATAAATAATCGGAACCCTAAGAAGATAGGCGGAAATAGGAAGATATATAACAAGTAAAATCAGTAAAATAAATAAGGAAACCTAACAGATACATAGAGACGAAAATGTTTAAAGGTTAAAACAATTTTTTTTGCAAAAATCTGTTGAAATCAAAACCCTAGTTTTAGGATAAATAAAATCGGTCATAAAATAGTAATAGAAAAAGATTAGAGAAATATAGAGAAAGGAGTATTGAAATTTTAAAGGAAAAATACCAAAATGAACATAAAATCATTTCAGATTTGGGAAGATCTAAACAGGCTCAACCAAAAATAGCCAAATTCACAAAAGTAAGCATAAGTTGAACCAGATCTGGTTTGAACCAGAGATTTGAAACCCTAAGATACGAAAATATTCATGCTCACAGGTATTAGGATGAACATAGATGGAATAACCGAAATATGAGTGACTTTAAAACAAATCTGGTTCGAGTCTCTTGAAATACTCTTGCCTTTTGAGGAAACTAGGTCAAGTAGCATCAAGATCGGGTAGCCAGTAGAGAAACAAAGCCAAATAAGGCAGGAAATCAAAGGATGATGCCATGAATCAAGAGGGAAAGTGTGACAGCGGGCTAGGGTTTGAAAGGGTGAGAGAGGTGAGGAGAGTATCAGAAGACGACGGGCTGGGGCGAATGAAATAGGGTTTGGGGGATTTGGGTATATTAAAAAAGATTGGGGATTTAGTGCTATTGATCTTCTAAGATCAACGGCCATGATTATATTTTAGGTGGAGCAGTTTTAATTAGACGGGTATGGGTATGGGTATAGGTAATTGGGTTAGTGTATTGGGTATTGCATTATTGGGATGGATAGGGTATTGGGCTGGGATAGGTCCGAAAAAATTAATTAAAAAGGGCTATGTTTTAAATAACTATTTAAATTAATAAAATAATTTATAAAAATAATTATTAAATAAAAATATGATGTTTGTATATGAAAATAATTTAAAATAATTACTTAATATTATAAAAATATAAAAATTATTTTTCGTATTGATAATATAATATGTATATGCATGGGCTATTATTGCAAAAATATGCAATTCTAGCTTGAAAAATACAAATATAAGTATAAAAAATACAATTTAAATATTTAAACATTATTTGCGCGTAAACGATGAATTTAGATGATTAAATTATCATAAAAATAATATGAGGGATAATTATTAGATATTTCTATAATAAAAATGCAGAAATAAATTGGTTTAAAGCCTTTAAAATTATAGGAAAGTTATAAAAATACTTGTGCATGTTTGTAAATGCATGTACACTATTTTGAAAATATATATGCATATTTAAAAATATATGTGGAAAAATTATGCAGCAACACATAAGTGGAAAGATATTAACCAAGCTGGGACTGAGACTCAAGAATAAAGAGCCCGTTTGGCTTAGCTGATTTAGAGTAGCTGATAAGCATATGTGCTGAAAAGCACTTTTAACTGCTGAAGCTGATTTAAAAAATAAGTAGTTACGTGTTTGGATAAAAGTGCTGAAATTAATAATAAGCAGCTAAAAAATTGGGTATACAAAGAGTTTTGTTTAAAAAGAAGTATTTTTTGTTTAAAAAGAAGTATTTTAGGGATAGAATAGTAAATATTTTGGTCAAACCTAAAGTGCTTATAAGCTGAAATTTGATAAGTTGGGGGATACAACTTATGGCTTTTGGCTTATTTTTGGCTTATAAGCACTAACTTATAAGCACTTTTAATTTTACCAAACGCGTAGATAAGCCAAAAAGTGCTTATAAGCCAGTTTGACCAGCTTATAAGCTTAGCCAAACACCCTTAAAGTCTATAGAAGATTAAATGTTCAAAAAGATAAATTTAAATCATACGAAAGGAAACATAATCAATACATTATAGTTTGCTACTCATAACCGCTACAATACCTTGTGTCTTGCTAGTGAATATGCTGGAAACAATTTAGTTTCAATGGGAGTAGCATAATAGGCTTGGAAATTATATTTTGCGATTATTACTTGTTGGCTTGTAATAGTTTTCATAATTCCAAGACCCAAGGAAAATTTAATGTTTTATTATTTTTAAACTTAATATATAAATATATTTTCTACATGTAAATTTATTCGGTACGGTTTGGTAACTTTTCGGTTTATTTTTATAAAATAAAAAACTCACCCTAATTATCGGTGCGATTATAGATTTATATAAAAATCTACAACTTTATAAAAGAAACCTAAAAATCGTTCGGTACGGTAGAGTTCGGTCAGTTTAGTCGGGTTTTAAATATCCATTGACATCCCTAATACTAACGATGTGAATTATCTAAGAATTATTTATGGAAGGAATATTGGAGGGCTTACGGCAATATTAGTTCTGATGGCATATTAATTCTTATCTAACAATCCAAATTATGACCAAGTTCCAAGCATTAACAACTAAACAAAATAAATTACTTAACAAGCACAACATAAACTCTACAACTAACACCAAATTCACAAAGAACTCATATTATCTTCATTTTAATAAATAAACGATCAAGACAAAGAGATAGAATTGGACCTCAAAATTGAAGATGCTATTTTCTTGAAACCTAACAATGGATGGAATTCGAACCGGAATGCCTCGGTGAAAAGGAAAATACTGCTACAAGCAATTGGCAGCCTGAACGCCGATAGTAGAAACCAATCGTTCACCACGCCATCATGGAGATAGTGTTAAAGATCCTCATCGGTCTGAGAAGCAACAAGCGTGAACAGAGACAGTCCACAACTTCAAGAACCACCTATTTTATAGGACGAGAAAAAAATAAGGACTAAGACCAACAATGGTTGCAATTTCAGCCAAGTATGTGACAATTGAAAAGGGGACATGGCTACAGAGGCTAGGTCATCAGTAACAAATTCTAATACTTTAATGTACTTTAGAGAGGGGGTAGGGCGGTGAGAGGGTTCCGTTCTTCTTAGGGGATTAAAGGTCTGGCACTGCTCCTTAGAGTTAGGAGATTATATTTTTTTAATTTGATTTTTTATGTTGGTGTAAGAGTTGACATGGATTCAAGTAGATCAGTGACTATGATTAAGGGAGGGGTTTGATGTGTGAGAAAGAGTTTTGGGCTAAGAAGAATTGGGAAGAATGGGCATTTGAATTGCTGGGCCACTAAAATCCGAAAATGAGCTCCCAGTTGGTCCAAATTCAATTCTTTCTCATTAAAAAAAAACTACCAAAATATATTAATTAATTTTAATTAATAAGAATAAACTATTAAAGTGAACTACATATTAAAATAAAAATATTTTTGGTATTTTTTAAATGCTATAAAAAGGTAGAGAAAACTATGTTAAAGTAATGGTAAAAATTTAAATATTATCATTATAAAATACTAATAAGCTTAAATAAATAAAAAGATATATAATAAGAGAAGAAATGCTATAAAACTGTTTTTTTTTTTAAAACTTATGTTCCAAAATTAAAATTAAAAGTTGACTAAAATCCTATAAAAATGAAAACAGGTAAATATTTTTAAAATACTACTTTTAAAAGTCACGCGGTCAAAAGTTATGTGCTTACAGTAATTGTAAAAAAAGGAAAGAAAATCTTGAATATCACGGACATTCCTATAAATAAAAGATGGATGCATTGTGATAAAGCTAGTAAAGAATACTTGGACACAGTAGAGGACTTTATAAACTATATCTTTTCTAAAAAAATAAGATGGAGCAAATATTTCATGTCCTTGTATGGAATATGTGCTTATCCATCAAGTAAATCGAGCTACAACATATAATCATCTTGTTGTTAAAAGTATTATACCGTCATATAATATTTGGTTTTATCATGAGGAGTCTCCAAAGTAATCAAATATTACTCAAGTAAATATCGAAAGGGGTGAGATAGAACCAAACTTACATGGAAATGTTGCTCATCAATCTGGAAATCAACCTCAATCAGAGGTCGATGAGTTTGAACAGCTTATGAATGAGTCAAATGAAGAACTATACCTTCGATACAAGAAGTTTAGCAAACTGTCATTTTTGTTGCATATCTATCGTACAAAATGCATGCTCAAATGTTCAAATGAATCTTTTAATTCTTTTCTTGGACTATTGAAGGATGTGTTGCTTGAAGAGGAAATATGGCCTCCTTCTTTATATGAGACTAAAAAGAAAGTTGAAGGCTTGGGGTTAAAGCGTGAAAAGATTTACACTTATCCCAATGATTGCATGCTTTTTAGGAAAGAGTTTGCTAAAAAGGATATAAATGAATGCACAATTTGTGGGGCTTCTAGATAGAAAAATAATGTTAAAAAAATTCCAGATAAGGTTCTAAGGTATTTTCCTTTAAAGCCAAGGTTGCAGAGATTGTTTATACCTTTAGAAACTTCTAAAGTAAAGCGATGACATCATGAAGAGCGCTACAAAGATGGAGTTCTACGACATCCAGTAGACTCTGATACTTGAAAATGTTTTGATAGTAAATGTTTGCAATAAATTTATACAGAAAAATAAAACTGCTATCACAAACAACTATAAAAAAATAAAGATTTTATTGATAGGTTACAACTCTGCTTATCCTTTGATTCTTCCCTTCGATTTATTATACGTGATTCGAGGAATAGATCATCGTATTTCTTGAATGTAGGATAAATTCATGAAATGTATTTGATCTTCATGAAGTTATGTTATGGATCTTCTTGAAGTATTTGATTATCAAGAAGTATCGGAACCGCGTCTTGATCTCTTTGTGAGTATCTCGTGAGTTTATGAGATATTCGAGTTGATATTGTGATGATCCGATAGGTCATTTTATGAAGTAAAAATAAATTCTGCATTTCGAGGCCTTAAAATTATACAAAGTCCGGGTGTGTTTCCGGAAAGCTTTTGTGTTGAAAATTCATAAAAATAAGAAATTTTGATTAAAAACTTTATTTGAGTTGACTTCGGTCAATAATTTTGGTAAACGGACCCAAATTTGTGTTTTGAGAATCCCGGTATGTCCGTATTAAAATATGGGACTTGGGCGTATACCTGGAATCAGAATTGAAGGTCTCTAGCCCGAGTTATGAATTTTTGTTGAAAATTTAATAGTCTGAAAATTTGATAGTTTTTAAGAAATTCTTAATGTTTGATCTTGTTGGTATGGGGTCCGTATTTCGGTTCCGGAGTCCGGTACAGGTCCAACATAATATTTAAGGCTTGACTGTGAAATGTGATGAAAAACGGCATTGATTTGACGTGATTCGGACGTCCGATTGAGAAAATACAAATTTCAATGTGTTCTTGAGAAATCCATTTGATTTGGTGCTAAATTCGTAATTCTAAGTGTTATTTTGGCAATTTGATCATGCGAACAAGTGCGTATGATGTTTTAATACTTGTGTGCATGTTTGGTTTGGAGCCCTGAGGGCTCATGTGAGTTTCGGATAGGCTACAGAGTGTTTAGGACTTAGGAATCATAGCTGGTGTGCTTCAGGTCTACAGACTTTGCATTTGCGAGGTCTGGCTCGCAAATGCGAGCCTCACATTAATAAAGAATCATCGCATTTGCGAGTAGTGGGGCTGGGAGGGGACCTTCGCAATTGTGAAGTTCAGGATTGCAATTGCTATCATCACTGGCTGCATTTGGGAACAATTGTTTGCATTTACAATATTAGCAGCCTAGGTAAGTCTTCGCATTTGTGAAGTGAAGTTCATATTTGCGAACCCCAGATCGCAAATGCGATACCTGCAACTGGTCAAAAATGATTTTTGACAGGATTTTTCATTCATTCTTCAAAATTTCAAAACCTAGAACACAAGAGGCGATTTTTCAAAGACTTTTTCTTCCCCAAATCATAGGTAAGTGATTCTTAACTAGTTTCTTTCAATCTTTCACTTTATTTTACAATATTTCAACCAAGAATCTAAGATTTTCATGGTGGAATTGGGGATTTTTGGTAGAAATTAAGGATTTCGAAATTTGGGGATTTAAACCTCAAATTGAGGTCGGATTCCAAAACCAATTGTATATCCGGACTCGAAGGTGAATGAGTAATCGGATTTTGGTCTGAATTTCAGGTTTGGACCAAAGAGGCTCGGATGTTGACTTTTTTAATAATGACCTAAATTGAGTCCTTTGTTATCGTGGGTGATTCCTAAGGCTTATGCTGAAACGTTTGGTTGGTAATTTGCTAGATATTGTTAGTTCGGAAGTGTGTTTGAAAGGAAAAGTTGTGATTGAGCTTTGAGTGGCCTTGAGTTTGAGGTAAGTGGCTTGCCTAACCTTGTGTGTGGGAGCTCCTCTTAGGATTTGGTATTGCTTGATATATGAATGAGTGCGTACACATGCTGTTTATTGAAAACCCCCCGTTTTATTAAGCAAATATGTGTTTTTCCTTTAATTGAGTAAGCCTAGCATATGTAGATATTCTGTATAGTTTAGGAAAGCATGCTTATGTGCCTTAACTGTCTATCTGAACACTGTGCAACATGTATTAGTGAAATTTTCATGTTCTTCTTTGACTCGGACTTAGTCTAAATTGTAGTCTTCTTGCTGTGATTGTTACTTCTATTTGGTTGAGCTGCATATTTACTTTGAGACTACGGAACTGTAATACGGGAGATCCCTCCCCTCCCCCCAGCACTGCATATTTACTTTGGGACTACAAAAAGGTATTCCGGGAGATCCCCCAGTACTGCATATTTAATTTGGGACTACGGAACGGTATTCCGGGAGATGCCCCTCCACATTTATGTTTGGGAGTACGGGACGGTATCCCGGGAGATCCCCTATTTCTATTACTGTGTTTTGAACTGGGTTTCTATTGAGTTCTATTCATGTTAGATTTTTCATATTTATTTTACTGTAATATTCTTTCTGTCTTATTTATTATATTTATGTCACGCCCCAAACTCGGGGAGCGCGACCAGCGCTCCACCGAGTGAACCCGGTTAAGCAATCATGTTAGAGTTCATTATACCTAAATTCATCTTTGAATAAAGAGGAGATGTACTCCATTAATCTTACTCTGAAAATATTTCATTAACAACTTTCATATCGTTTCCATTAGCAGCTTCAACCATGATTTCCAAAGTATTACAATTTTACAGATATGATGAAAAATATATTTATCAAATACCAATATTTCTAATTCAATTCCCAATATCAACCACCACCCACAACCTGTCTAAGGAGCCTTTAAGTATAACTGACGAGTAATATGGAAATATCGGCAACAAGGCCCCGGATATACCTCAAAATGTGGTAAACATATAAACAAAAGATGCACTACATGACCCCGGGATGAAATGGGGCTCACTAAGTTTGCTGGGAAGATGATGATGATGTACCACTAGCTGCACTTAACAATGTCTGCTATTGAACCACCTACATCCATTTAAAGATGTAGCACCCCTGGCAAAAGGGACGTTAGTACTGTCGAATAGTAATAGTAGGTAAAGCTAAAACTCCATCTTAATAGCATGAATAATGAAACAAAGGGGAACAACCATGATGTACAATAAGAGCTTCAAACGATACTAAAAACATCAAATAAGGATACAGAAGTTCTAAAGTCAATTTCTATTTTATTAGATTGATAATATTTAGTTCCATGTACCACAATCCATAATACCACCGTATTCTTATACGGAATCCGATCTCGACCCGATCGGCTAGGTCATCTCATTTAAGACATAAACCATATCCACAATTTCAATCATCAATTCCAGCAACATGTGTACGACATGGCGTCCGATCACGGCTCGATTGGCCCATCTCACTTGAGACATCATCCTTTCAAACGATCATCTCACTACACATTTCTTTCCCATCTTTCAATACATTGGCACGAGTGGCCTCATTTATTAAGTCGTTCTTGTCCCTTGGCCATATTTTACAATTCAAGTTTCCTTTTTTTACACATTCAATAACAATATCATCAGCAACAATAAGGCCTATAATGTAAGGCATTTGTACACATAAGGGGAAGACTTGGAAAATCATAAGCACATAGAGGCCTTTAATACAAATTGGCATAACAATCTTTATTTGATTTTTGACATGAAGTCTTAACCTTTCTCAACACATATTCCACATTTTTAAACACATCCTTAAATGACATGATGACATGATAAATATTTAGAGCAACTGTTGAACATGAAACCACAATACATTAGGGCAGTCAATTCTAGTATGATCAATTTACGGACTTACACCAATTAAACGGACACCAGGGGTTCGATTCTAATAAGAAGGGTTTTAGCCATACATACCTGGATTCAGCCCTTTAGTGTTATGAAAAGACCCCCATACTCTTACAGCTTCAATCTACATCAACATAATTCAATTGGACCAATATTAGTAAAGACTTCCAGGTTTTTGGTCATTTTGGCATTTTATCAAACACCTAAAGTGCATAGCATTCTACTACCTTTAGTAATGGTGTTCCTTCATCCAACAATCCTTCCTTCCCACCAACAAGATATAATACAACATCCTATGACTACTAATTGCCTTCTTTAGCACCATTATAATCAACAATGAGCTCACATCCACAAAATTTCAGCAATTAACTCATTACAAAATCTCTACAACACCCAATAATCTAGTTTAAGTATTTATGGCTTCCAGTCACCATCTCATAAGTGATAATACTTATTTCTTGCTCATATATTCACTAACAATCCATGCATATAGGTTTAAGGGTAGAGGATTACCTCTTGTAGACCAAATCTTGAAAGACAAATTTGGGGTGTTCTTGATATTTTGAAGAAATCCTATGGAATCCAATCAAAACCTTGTTGTAACTTGTGATTGAGAAGTGAAATCATCATAAAAATACACTTAAAAACTCACCTTCAGTGTGTATTGGAAGCCTTGGCCGGATGGGTGATGGAGAGAAAAGCCCTAGTCTTGAAATACTTTTATTTTTCTCTCTCCCCTCTCAGGTATAAATAAGCCTAGGTACAATATTTTTCAACTGGTGTTACCCCTATGCTATAAGGCTTTAGCTCACTGATTTGCTAAAATTCCCAGCTTCCCTCCTCTTCTATAGTTGTGCTATGGGGAGATAACTCACCGTGTTTTCTTTAGTCTTATTGCTTTGAAATTAACATCCAAGTGTTTCCCCAATATTACAATACTCAAGATTAATAAAATAATTACCCCAAGTATCCAAATAACTTTATCCATTCTATTAATTCTCACATGGATCGGGTCTAATTTAAAGTATATTCCTAAGCTTGAAATTGCTCAAATTAGCAATAGAAATTCATAGGACCTTACATGTTAGCCTACCTCGGCACTACAAACCTCGAGTTCTTGAAATTTTTTTATGGGGCCTTACATTCTAACCCGCTTAGGATCATTCTTCCTCGAAGGAAGAGTAGAGTCCGCCCCCAAATACCTAACATATCACAACCCTTCTCTCGCACATCATAAGCTCCCAAATTTGACTAACTCCCAAATTTTTCAGAAATTTCGGCAGAGTTTCCTTTGTAACTGGGACTTTCCACCTGTAAGAGAACCCCAGAACTAACCCTAACAACATATACATGAACCAACGACACAAGCAATCATAAAAACAACACCATCTTTGGCCTCATGAGTAGTATATTACCAAAAAGGAATACCCTTAGCATAACTGTACAAGTGAAATAAAATTCATAGAAGGTAACTCTTAGCATCTTCATAGAACACTACTTTATAAATACATGGCTATTCAAACAAATGAGACTATTTCTTCTTCACTTCTTCCTCGGCCTCCCAGGTGGCCTCTTCAACCTACTGGTTCCGCCATAGCACTTTCACAGAGATGATTTCTTTATTACTTCATTTATGGACTTGCCTATCAAGAATGGCAACTGGAAGCTCTTCATAAATCAGTTCCTTGTCAACCCCAACAGACTCAATTGGGACAATAAGTGAAGGATATCAAACCACCTTCTTCGACATGGATACGTGAAACAGCCCGGCCAATCCTCTGAATGATTCTATATGGTCTGACATACATGGGACTCAATTTCCCTTTCTTTCAAAACCGATTATACCTTTCATGAGGGGGACCTTCAAGAATACCCAATCATCTTCTTTAAACTCCAAATCCCTATAACGAACATCTGAATAGGACTTCTGATGACTCTGAGCAGTTTTCAACCACTCCTTAATGACCTTTACCTTCTCCATAGCCTGATGCACGAGGCCTAGTCCTATCAATTCAGCTTCCCCAATCTCAAACCACCCAATGGGAGATCTACATCTCCTACCATATAACGCCTCGAATGGTGCCATCTAAATATTAGCGTGATAGCTGTTGTTGTAGGCAAATTTTAGGAGCGGAAAATGATCATTCCAGCTACCCTTGAAGTTAAGAACATAGACACCTTGAAGTCAAGAACACAGACACGCCACATATCCTCAAGCGCGTGAATAGTCCGGTCTGTCTGCACGTCGGTCTGTGTACGAAAGACAGTACTAAGATTCACTTGAGCACCCAAACCTTGCTAAAATTTCTTCTAAAAGTTAGTTGTGAATTGTTCCCTTCAATAAGAAATGATAGAAACTGGGGTGCCATGCAACCTGATTATTTCCTTGATAGACAACTAAGCATGCTATTTCGCTGTGTCCGTAGATTCTATTGGCAAGAACTATGATGATTTTGTGAGTCGGTCCACAATTACCCAAATTGAATCAAACTTGCCCTGAGTGCGCGATAGTCCTACCACAAAGTCCATTTTAATCATTTCCCACTTCCACATTGGAATTTCTATGTTCTGTGCCAATCCACTAGGCCTTTGACACTCGGCCTTCACTTGTTGATAATTTGGACATGTTGCCACAAAGTCCGCTACATTCCTCTTCATGTCATTCCACCAATAGACTTCTTTGAGATCGTGATACATCTTCATAGAACCCGGGTGCACGGAATACCTAGAAGCGCGAGCTTCGGCCATGATTCTTTCTTGGAGGACATCAATATTTGGAACACATAGTCACCCTTGGTACCGCAGTGCACCATCATCCATGCCAAGAGAAAAATATATGGTTTTGTGTTTATGAATTTCCTCTTTTATTTGTAACAATAATGAATCGTTGTATTGATTTTCTTTGACCTATACCACAACCAATGATTCAACCCTATTCTGCTCAATCGCCCCACCTTCATTGGAGTCCGCAAGACGAACTCCCAAACTAGCCAACCGATGAACCTCCTTGGATAATGGCCTTTGATATGCTTCCAAGTGAGCCAAACTTCCTATAGATTTTCGGCTAAGAGCATCCTCCACAACATTCTCCTTCCCCGGATGATATAAAATATCGATGTAATCTTTGAGTAACTCCAGTTATCTTCTCTACCTCAAATTCAATTCCTTTTGTGTGAAAATGGATTGAAGGATCTTATGGTCCATGAATATATAACCACATAGACCATATATAAATAATGACGCCAAATTTTTCATGCAAATACTGCCGCAACAAGTACTAGTTCTTGTGCCGCATAGTTCTTTTCATGATTCTTAAGTTGCCTAGAGGCATAAACTATCACCTTAACATGTTGCATCATTAGTAGAACATCTTTATCACATTTTTCTCTTACATAAGACCTCCTAGGAATCAAGTCCTACAATAATTTCCCAGATATAGTTACAATCTTCAATGAATACTTGCAACTTGGTGTTCCAAATTTTCAACAAAAGACATTACTGGATGAGTTTTCTTATATGACCTTCTGTTTCATGTGATTAACATCTTCTAGCTTGCGCACACACCCTGATAACATCAACCTGCACGAAATTGCATCAAATGTAAGGTAACATTGTGCTCAGATCTTTCTTAGCCAACCTCTTTCCCTCTTGTGTGCCTTATAGAATTTAAGAAATCGCTCTACTTCCCTTGTGAACATTCTCATGATACCTCTTTACTGTTAAACACATCTCAAAACACATATCGACACCCTTTATATATAAACAATTTAGGAAGAGTCACTGGCCCAAACAAGGCATTTTCTGAAACTTGAGATCCTCCTAAATTCCCCATCAACGATTTTTGGTTTTCCTCTTAAGTGTAAGACTTAGTCCATATTATTCCATCCTCGATGAGTAACTCACCTTATTCCTAGTATTGTGGATACCAATAGAGTTTCCTGGTATTGTGGTTTAAGAGTTACCATATTAAACATATCTGGTCCATAAGAAGTGTTCATCCTCTCTCAATCTGTTTGGAACCTTTTCCTTTGCCCCTTTGGGTAGATTGTGTTGTCTTTCCCTTTTTGATCTCCCTTTCGCCTGGACAATATGCTTGTACCATCTTATTTTTTAACTGGAACATTCATTCCCATTCCATTTTGCTCATAGTGCATAGTTGATAGCCTTATTGTGTCACACACACTTGTCTGCCTCCCTTGAACTCATAGTATCATTGTGCCTAGTTTGTTAAGCTTATCATTGCACTACTTCACCACCAGTAGTCTCAGTTTCCATTGTAACATGTATACATGAACTTCCTCTATATCTTTTAGTTGATATTCAGTATCACCCAAGTTGGTTGCATTACGGTTAGTCCTTTATACTTTCTATTAACACTTGTGCTCTAGGCGAGTCAACCATTTTGATACAAATTATTTTTCGATAACCATGACCATTTCACCTTATATATTTCCTTCCCATTTCTAAGCGCCTAATTCTTCGTATTTAGTGAATAGCTATGCACTCTTCTGTACGTTACGTGGTCTTTTCCTTTGGTTGGGAATTCATCTTGCTCACCTCTCGACACTTGTTGGGATATCCGTAGGAAAGTGTGTTCATCCGCGTATCACTTAACACTTCCTTGCTTGTAAGATTCTTAAGAGGCTCTCCATCAAGTCCAAATGCAATCTTGGGTTATTATATCATCACATTTATTTTTTCCACTCGTTCCGCCTTTCTTAAAGTCTTAAAACTTTGGTTAAATCACAAATCCATGAGTAGCCCATTCGAAAAACTCCCAACCTTTCACATTTCACATATAGTACTTCCTTTGGTTCCATTGTTCTTGACCCTCTAACAAGTATAAAATCCCTTGACAAACGTTTCTCTTATTTTCTCGGATCTTTTTACATTTCCATGTATGAAGAATTTACCTTCCTTAACCTTCCACCTTCTTGGAGTACTAGTGGTCTATCATTAGCATATCCTTTTAGAGAATCACATTACCCACTATCACTTTTCTAGACTACGCATGTCTTCAACAAAATATTCAAATAGTATAGCTTCATGGTCTTACTCTTGTTTTATTGTATTTAAGTAGACTCAAGCTCTTCTTTCCCCACTTGGGGTGAATGTACCGGATTTCGATACAAGTCTTGAATTTAGCAACTTGAGGGACATATGTCTCATGTCTCTTGTTCAACTATTAGGGGGATTTAAGTCGCCATGGTATTAATCCCATAAGTTCTCTACTCTTATCCGGCCACACAGGCTTGGGATTCTAATTCCTCATATCAATATCCTTTAGGAGTGTAACACAACTTCATACATTTCTGGGTTCTTATAAAATTCATAATAAAAGGGTCTTCTCATTCTAGGTTCAATTGACTCTCCTTTCATAACTTCTTGTCTCCTATGAGAGACTTACACTCTCATTATTAATCTCCTGGTCATACCCTCTATATATCGCATGCTTATATAACAAATTTTCTTTTACACCTTAGGATCAAATACATTCTTCCCACACTACCTACATGTGCTATTTAGGCTTAGGTCTCATTTATCAAGTCAATGTCTCTTTGGAGGTGGGTAATCACTTTTATCACTTTCCTCATATAAAGTATGCTCATGGTAGTATGTACTTATCTTATATGTCCATACCATTTGTTAAACATGATAAATGTGCCATCTCCATAATATTCAGGCCTTTGCCCATTTGTCATGTCATATGACAATATTACTTGGAATAGACGAAAGAGCGATTAAACCTACCTTAAACCTTAACGCAAGAGTTAGAAGAAAATCATATAATCAAGCTTTATCGCACAATCTGGAGTGTTTAAGAAGGGTAACAATCCTAAATGTCCATGTAGCCTCTAACTTATATATGTGGTTGACAACACACCGATAAGAAGGACCCTACAAGATACGGCTCCGAGACATCTTTGGACGCTTTAAAACCTTAGGCTCTGATACCAAATTTAGCACGCCCCAAACTCGGGGAGCGCGACCGGCGCTCAACTGAGTGAACCCGGTTAAGCAAGGCTATTAGATTTCATTCTACCCAAATTCACCTTTGAATAAAGAGGAGATGTACTCCATTAATCATACTCTGAAAATATTTCATTAACAACTTCCATTTTATTTCCATTAGCAGCTTCAACTATAATTTCCAAAATATTACAATTTTATAGATATGATGAAAAATATATTTGTCAAATACTAATATTTCTAATTCAATTCCCAATATCAACCACCACCCACAACCTATCTACGGAGCCTCTAAGTTCAACTAAATAGTAATATGGAAATACCGGCAATAAGGCCTCGACTATACCTCAAAATGTAGTAAATATATAAACAAAAGATGCACTACATGACCCTGAGATGAAATGGGGCTCACTAAGTCTACTGGGAAGATGATAATGATGATGTGCCACTAGCTGCGATCAACATTGTCTTCTATGGCACCACCTACATCCATTTAAAGAAGTAGCGCCCCCGGCAAAAAGGACGCTAGTATTGTCGAATAGTACTAGTATGCAAAGTTAAAAAACCATCTTAATAGCATGAATAATGAAATAAAGGGGAACAATCATGATGTACAATAAGAGCTTCAAACGATACTAAAAACATCAAATAAGGATACATAAGTTCTAAAGTCAATTTGTATTTTATTAGATTGATAATCTTTTGTGCCATGTACCACAATCTATAATACCACCGTATTCTTATACGAAGTCCGATCTCGACCCGATCAACTAGGTTATCTTATTTTAGGCATCAACCATATCCACCATTTCAATCATCAATTCCAGCACAATTACTACAATGATTGTGGCATGTCATCCGATCACGGCACAATCGGTTAGGTCATCTCACTTGAGACATCATCCTTTCAATTGATCATCTCACTTTACATTTCTTTCCCATCTTTCAATACATTGGCACGAGTGGCCTAATTTATTAAGTCGTTCTTGGCCCTTGGCCATATTTTACAATTCAAGTTTCCTTTTTTTACACATTCAATAACACTATCATCAGCAATAATAAGGCCTATCATGTACGGAATTTGTACACATAAGGGGAAGACTTGGAAAATCATAAGCACATAGAGGCCTTTCATACAAATTGGCATAACAATCTTTATTTGATTTTTGACATGAAGCTTTAACCTTTCTCAACACATATTTCACATTTTGTGATGACCCGGCTAGTCGTCTCATGAGTTACCACTCTGTTTCCCCATTTCTACTTATTTATGCTTTGTTATCCATGTTTTGTGGCATCGGGTTGGTTGGATCGAGTCTGAAATGTTTTTTGATAAGGTTTGAGACAATTAGTCTCTTTTAAGAAGGTTTAAGTTGGAAAAGTCAACCGGATGTTGACTTATGTGTTAGAGGGCTCAGATGTGATTTCCGATAGTTCGGTTAGCTTTGGGAGGTGATTTATGGCTTAGGAGTGTGATCGAAAGTGGTTTTGGAGGTCCGATGTAAAATTAGGCTTGAATTGGCGAAGTTATTATTTTGGCGATTTCTGGTTGGTAGGTGAGATTTCTGATCCGAGGGTTAAAATGGAATTCTGAGAGTTTTTTTTAGCTTTGTTATATCATTTGGGATATGCGCGCAAAATTTCAGGTCATTCGGATGTGGTTCGGTTGGGTTTTTGATCGAAAGCGTATTTCGAAAGTTTTTGGAAAACTTAGGCTTGAATTCGTGTGAATTGGTGGATTTGGTATTGTTTGAGGTGTTCTAATGACTGGAACAAGTTTGAACAAGGTTTTAGGATGTGTTGGTGCTTTTGGTTGAGGTCCTGGGGGCCTCGGGTGAGTTTCGGGTGGTCAGTCGTACCATTTTAGACTTTGAGAAGTTGCAGAAAATCCACTCAGTTGTTGCAGTGATTTTTTCTTTTGCGATCACGTAGGTTGAGTCGCGATTTCGTAGAAAGATTTTGGGTTGGCCAGAGTTCAGCCTTCGCGTTCGCGTTTGAGGTCTTGCATTTGCGGAGGGCTTAAACGATATTTATAAATGAAGTTTTAGGCTAAGAACTACTGTTTTACTAATGTCCGAGCTTGTGATGATTTTTTGGACTGAGTGCAGCCGAGGGACAAATGTGAGGATACACTGAGTGATATGAGGCCGAGGGCCTGAGATACATATATACGCCACGAGGTGGCTTGAGTGATATGAGACCGAGGGCCTAGATTTGATGCCACGAGATGGCTTGCTATTGAGCTTGGACCATAAGAGGCCCCTCCCAGAGTCTGCACACCCCCAGTGAGCACGGGTACCCTTGTGATCACAGAGAGAGCCCGAAGGGCTGATATTGTTCTGAGAGTGAGCCCGAGGGGCTAGTACTATTCTATGTGTTTACTTTATTTCAATTGTCTGCCATTACCTGTTGATAGTGTTACTTTATGTGTTATCTTCCTGATTGCCTGGCATTACCTGTTACTTGAGTGTTGTGTCCGAGAGGCGGATTTTTGTGCTTATCTGCACTAATTGTTTTGCATTCATTTGCACAACCGTTGAAAAGTCATTTTCAAAAGAGGTTTAAACTGAGCTAAGATGTTTTTAAGAGATTTCACAGTTTATTGCTTTTCTTAAATGGTTTTATACTGCTTCTATACGATATGTTGATATGCTTTACATGATTTCTTACAGCTCATTTGTTATTTACCTTTATTACTCACTGAGTCAGAGTACTCACTTTACTCCTTGCACCTTATGTGTAGATTCAGGTATTTCTGAGCTTGGTGGCAGTTTCATTGAAGTTAGTAAGGTAGTCGCCTGGCGATCGTGGCTCTGCTTTCTTTCTCTGTATTCCTTATTATGTATTATTGTGATTTTTCCGACCATTTCAGTCCTGTTTTGACTAGACAGTTGTATTAGATGCTCATGACTAGTGACACCCCGTTGTCGGGCTATGTTGGGTTTGTTTTCCGCAAATTATACTGTTAACTGCTCATTTTTATATTTTATCATGTTTAAAGCTTAATACTTATTATTTTATTGCTTAAGATTGAAATGGGAATATGTCGGCTGGCCTTGCCTTCACGAGAGGCGCCATTACGTCCGGGTCCGAGTTTAGGGTCGTGACAAGTTGGTATCAGAGCCTAGGTTACATAGGTCTCACGAGTCATGAGCAGGTTTAGTAGAGTCTTATGGATTGGTACGGAGACGTCTGTATTTATCCTCGAGAGGCTACAGAACCTTTAGAAAACTTCAAATTCTTGAATTCTTATCGTGCGTCCTTGACTCAGCTTGAAAAGTAACTCTTACAATTCGTTCCACGCGTACGCATGCGCGTATGAACGCTTAGTATTAGATGTGCCTTGATGGCTTGTGATTCCTTGATCGAGGGGCGAGATGTGATCTCTGTGAGTTTTTGTTGGGCCAGTCTGGAGGACTTGAGGCTGGATCTTTGCCTATGGCTTGAGCACCGAGGTGTTGATTGTGTGAACAAGTGTTTTTGAACTTATATGTTTGGTAGTGTCCCTATTAATGGAAGTGACGGTTGAGGCTATGTGATGAGTATGTTAGTACTGCGAGGTGTATCCATATGAGTTGGAAGCGATAAGAAGGGTCTGCTAAATGATGGAAGAATAATTAGGTGCTGGAATTCCACCTTGATTCGAGATATAACCTCGAGTATGGGCGTGTGAAGGATCTTTTCATGTTTCCCAGTTGAGAGTGAAGTAAATTTCATGTTGCGGTATGAGTTCAAACTCAGGAAGACTAAGTGACTGCGTACAATTTATGATGGTGGAAGGTATACAAAAATATTAACTGAAGGCAAAGCAGGTGGATTATCTCCTGCAAAGTGTTCTGAGGGTGGTGTGACCCTTATGTGATTGTAGAAGACCTCATATGCAAGTGAAATGTAAGTGTTGAAATTTGAATTTTTGGGTTGCTTAAGAGAGTGGGCTTAACGGTTGTGAGAATGAGTGCGATATTTGCCGAAGATTTAGAGTACCAGATGATTTATGTTTACACAAGCTTACAAAGGATTTGAGTTTAATCTCACTATGGTATCGTGGCATCAATAGAGTATAAGTGTTATGAGTTATTGAGTGTATTTTGATATATGGATTCGAGCCAAGTGGGGGAGTTTGCTATTAATTATGTTGATTGCACGATTAGGTGCTATGTTGGTTCCAGTTTGAGGCGTGTTGGTGAGTCAGTGATGGCTCACGGAGATTGAAGTTAAGGATGGCTCGAGTGAAGGAAAATTTTGACAAGGTTATATGGTGCTTCGTAGGTGTGTGAGAATCACAGGATGTCTTAAGTTGTTGTTGGTAAGGAATGCTCGGTGCATAGAGCAGGAAGATGCTTGTTTGTGTTGGGATGAGGTCGTATCCTACGATGTCAGAGTGCTAATGAGGCACAGGTGGTTCTGTTCGTTAGATCAGGCTAATTGCAGCGTAAATAGAGTAAATGACTCTCGAGAATGGTTCTAATGTGTTCAAGATTCTACATGTAACAATCATGTGTTTTAAAGTGTATACGTGGTTAGAAACTGAGTTTTCATTGGAAGAGGTCAAGACTTGTGGTATTTATATGTTAATTATGGGATTCTATGTATCAGTATCAGGAAAGTAAAGGTAACACATTTAGATTCGCAGGAAGTTCTTCAGAGTAAAGTATTCTGGAATATGGTATTTCTGGGAATGTTTAAGAAAGTATTCAGCGACGTATGAGCCTTAGACGGTGTGGATTTACGCTTGGTTCCGTGTGGTAAGTCTGAATTGAGGATTGTGGTGCTACAGCAAAAAAAGAAATATCAAGTTAAAGATGAATCAGAAGGAAATTTAGATAGATGGGGTAATTTGGTAGTAGACCGGACCGGTATGGTAAGGATATGATTTGTTCCTTGTGTGTGTTCGAGGTAATGAGTTTCTACAAGTATTTTGCGGCAATGCTCTTAGGTTTTGACGGCTTGCTTAGCTTGGTCGAGTTAGAAGGATTCAGTCCTGACAGGTCTAATTTGTGCAAAGGGAACTCGGAGAGTCCTTGATGGTCTTTACCGTAGTTTGGAGATGTATATTTTTTATGGGCATGCAAATCATGGGATTATAGTGATTTTCTTCTAGGTGGGACCAATGGAAAGTTTTTGACTAGTTGAGTACGTAGATGTTTGTGGCTCAGAAGGGACACGAGGTTCTCATGTTATCCTAGGATGATATGGTATATGTGATATATTTTGGAGGATTGAGATTTGCATGTGTAAGGTTACGGTTCAGTTGTGAATGAAAAGTCATAAAATTCTTGGGCAGCACGGGCAGTTTTAGGTGATTAGAGAAATGAGCTTCAGATGATTAAGGAGAATGATCTTCAGATGATTAAGAGAATGGTATTGCTAATTATATTGATTTGACGAGGGTATATGTTTAGGAAAAGGCAATGTGATTGAGTTGATAGTACTTCGGTAGTACTGCGACGCTCTCTTGTTAGATCGATTGCTGATATTCGAGTTTGCTTGATGGCACAGGGGAATTTTAGAATATCTTTCGTGGAATGACACTACAATAAATGTGATTTTTAACCACGAAATTATTAGCTACGATAGAAAATTCGTCACTAATCATGATTGGGTACCTGAGGTGTGATATGTATTCGGACGACGGAATTTGGGATCAGGTATGGTGATTTGTGTGCTACATGGAGTTGGAGACCGGAAGTTCTCACATTAAGTCTATGATATGGTTGTAGATCGTATGCATCGGCACTGTTTAGTGACTATCGGGGTTTGGAGACCCGAGCCGACCTTTTGTTGCTTGGGATATTAGATCTTGGGTATGATATTGGGTTCAGACTGGTTGTTTTTGTGTTGTGTTGTTCTGGACTATTGCAATAAGACGCCATTGTTGGCTATGCCGAAAAATGCCACGTATTGAGTGGCGATGTTCGACGGATTATGTCCTATTGGGGATTTTTATATTTCGAAGTCCCAGCGGATGATTGGGAAGGATATGTCTTTCTTATTTGGTCTCTTGTGATGAGTGTCAGTGCTAAGGCTCCTTATATTGATTTAGTTCCGGTGGGGAGGGACTTTTCGGGTATGTTTCTTGTGGTCGGACATGTCGCCGGGCAAGGTTGTTGATTTTGCTATTGATTTGGTGCCTTGCACCGTATCGTATGGCACCGGTAGAGTTATAGAGGTCGAAGGAGCAACTTCTGGTTTCCTTAATAAGGAGTTCGTTGGCAAGCCAATGTGGGTGAATGTTCTATCTTGGGTCGGCTTTGTTGGCTCCGAATGGCATTGTTGAGGGAGGTATTGATTCGATCGTTGTTGAGCTTATCAGCGATCTGGGCAGATCTATGAGTTACCTTTCTGTGTTGAGAGGTGTTATGATTTGTTAGTTATAGGCACATATGGTGACGTTCATTTGGGGTCTGTTAGTGGAATTCAAGTGGGAATAGTAATTGGACATTGCTTAGTGAATGGTGTATCGGTTATGTCCTATCGGGTTACGTGGCATATGTTATTTTTTTCACCATGGGTGTAATTATTTTCTTTGGTTCTAGACATAAAATTGTGCATGGTTATCACTTTCGAGCGTAGTGACTTGAAGTGTTTCACGTGGAGTAGTGTTTGATGGGATCGCGTATTGCAGCAAAGCTATGTGAAGATATGACCTTGCGGGTTAGATTCGTGTGTTCTATTTCTATGATGCGAGACAGATTCTTAGCCTTGTGTTGTGACGGTACTAGTGAGCTTGAGGTACATCTATTTCTTTGAGTCATTTTCATGATTTGAGTATGTTCGGACCGTTGCTTATTGGTGCGCATATTGTGCAAGTTGTGGCTTAGGCTTGTTTTGATTTTTCATGTCACCAGAGTAGTGTGTTGGATTAGAGGAGATCGTTGGGATCATTAATTAATACGAATGGATTTGATTTCAGCTTGTTGGAAGGATAATATCGAGGTTCGGCTCGGAAATTGCTATGGAATTTGTCAAAAGAGAAGTGGCTTCGTGAATGGTCGATCTGAGGAATGGTCATGGTTTATCGCGTATTTCATCTATCGTTGGCAATATATGAAAGTGTTGGAATGAGACTTTAGTTGATAAGAGGTTTTCTACCAGTATTTGGTTATTGTGGGCAGCTGCTGTGAATAGAAGTTATCGCTACGAGTGTTTGAGTTATGTAGTATATCGTGTGATTGCACCGGAGATTGCAAGTATGGGAGATTACAGCTTGTTCAGGCTTATTCTGTGTATAGATGTGAGATTCTGATCTTGTGAATGGTTTCGAAAGTGGAAATGTGGTTCTAAGGCTTATGGGCTGGATTGAGTTGTGAAATTTCAGTTGCAATGTATTGTCGGACCTATATGAGATAGGGTGACGTGGGATCATCCCCGGGTATATGCATGGTAAGGTTATTCAGCGATTGGTTGGCTTTTGGAACAACTCTGGGCACATTCAAAGACGAACATTTGTGACGTCCCGGCCAGTTGTCTCATGAGTTACGGCTCTGTTTCCCCCATTTTTGCTTCTTTATGCTTTGTTATCCGTATTTTGTGGTATCGGGTTGGTCGGATCGAGTCCGGAATATTTTTTGATATTGGTCTCTTTTAAGAAGGTTTAAGTTGAAAAAGTCAATCGGATGTTGAATTATGTTTTAGAGGGCTCAGATGTGAGTTCCGATCGTTCAGTTACCTTCGGGAGGTGATTTATGGCTTAGGAGTGTGATCAGAAGTGGTTTTGGAGGTCCGATGTAGAATTAGGCTTGAATTAGCGAAGTTAGTATTTTGATAATTTTCGGTTGGTAGGTGAGATTTTTGATTCGAGGGTCGGAATGGAATTCCGAGAGTTGTTGTAGCTTCGTTATGTCATTTGGGATGTGTGCGCAAAATTTCAGGTCATTCGGGTGTGGTTTGGTTGGGTTTTTCATCAAAAGCGTGTTTCGGAAGTTTTTGGAACTTAGGCTTGAATTCGATGTGAATTGGTGGATTTGGGGATGTTTGAGGTGTTCTGATGATTGGAACAAGTTTGAACGAGGTTTTAGGATGTGTTGGTGCTTTTGGTTGAGGTCCCGGGGGCCTCTGATGAGTTTCGGTTGGTCAATCGAACCATTTTAGAGTTTGAGGAGTTGTAGAAAATCCACTAAGTTGTTGCAGAGATTTTGTCTTTCGCGATCACGTAGGTTGAGTCGCGATCGCGTAGAAGGATTTTGGGTTGGCCAGAGTTTAGCCTCCGCGTTCGCGTTTGAGGTCTCGCATTCGCGGAGGGCTTTGATCTTGTGCTTTGCGTTCGCATGCAGAGTTTCGCGTTCGCGTATAAGGGTTTGGGGGTCCAATAGATTTGCTCTTCGCGTTCGCATCAGGTGATTCACGTTCGCGTAGGTCTGGGAAATAAAGCATCACGTTCGCAGTGTAGGTATAGCGTTCGCATAGTGTATTTTTTTAGAGTCTTGGAATTTTGCTCTTCGCGATCGCGAGGCTTGGGCCGCCATCGCGATGAAAAGATATCAGAACTGGGCAGAAAGTTTATAAAACATTTCATCCGCGATTTTGAGTCATTTTTTCTCCATAGCTAAGGATTTTGAGAGCTTTTTGAAGGTGATTAAAGAGGGATTTGAGGAGAATTGATTGGAGGTAAGATTTTTGAACCTAAAACGTGATTCTATTGTGAAATTAACCTAGAAATTCATGGAATTTAAGCTAAAAAGGAAGAAAGTAGGGCTTGGGATTTTGAAATTTGATTGGGGATTTGAAGGACCAATTGGGGTCGGATTTGAGAACTTTTGGTATGTATGAACTCATGAGGAGATAAGGAACCTGTTGATGTGAAAATTTCTGAATTTCGAGAAGTGGGCCCGAGACTTGAATTTTGGTAATTTCAGGATTTGTGCTCGTTATTGATTGTTTTCGCTTGGGCTTTGTTCCCTTAGCATATTGTGATGTATTCATTCTGATTTTAGATAGATTCGACGCGCATGGAGGCCGATTTGAGGAGCAAAGGCATCGCAAGCTAGAGATTTTGCCGGTTCGAGGTGAGTAATGATTGGAAATGATATTCTGAGGGTTTGAAACCCGGTATTGCACATAGTAGTGCTATATTGAGGTGACTTGCACGTCGGATAGCGAGCGTGGGGTAGAGCACCGTTGGGGATTATGACTTGGTCTGTCCCGATGGATGAATTTACCGTGTATTTGACTGAAACTTATTTGTTATCATCATGATTTGGGCTGATTGCCATATTTGGGCTGATTGCTAACTATTTGAACCCTTCGGGGATTATTATCACTGTTTTGACTTATTACTTGAACTCAGTCATGTTGTTTTCCACTATTTTACCACTTCGCCATTTTTACTCAGTTTTGAGACTTAAACGATATTTCTAAATGATGTTTTGGGATGAGAACTACTGTTTTACTAATGCTCGAGGGGTTTGTGATGATTTTTTGGACTGAGTGTGGCCGAGGGCCAGATGTAAGGATACACTAAGTGATATGAGGTCGAGGTCCTGAGATACATATATACGCCACGAGGTGGCTTGAGTGATATGAGGCCGAGGGCCTAGATTTGATGCCACGAGATGGCTTGATATTGCGCTTGGACCGTAAGGGGCCCCTCCCGGAGTCTGCACACCCCCAGTGAGCGCGGGTACCCATTGTGGTCACACAGTGAGCCCGATAGGCTGATATTGTTCTGAGAGTGAGCTCGAGGGGCTGGTACTATTCTATATGGTTACTTTATTTCAATTGTCTGCCATTACCTGTTGATTGTGTTACTTTATGTGTTATCTTCCTGATTGCCTGACATTACCTGTTACTTGAGTGTTGTGCCTGAGGGCGGATTTTTGTGCTTATCTGCACTAATTGTTTTGCATTCATTTACACAACCGTTGAGAAGTCATTTTGAAAAGAGGTTTAAACTGAGCTAAGATGTTTTTAAGAGATTTCACGGTTTATTACTTTTCTTAAATGGTTTTATACTGCTTCTATACAACATGTTGATATGCTTTACATGATTTCTTACCGCTCAGTTGTTATTTACCTTTATTACTCACTAAGTCAAAGTCTCACTTTACTCTCTGCACCTTGTGTGCAGATTCAGGTATTTTTGAGCTTGGTGGCAGTTTCATTGAAGTTAGCAAGGTAGTCGCCTGGCGATCGCGGCTCCGCTTTCTTCCTCTGTATTCCTTCTTATGTATTATTGTGATTTTTCCGACCATTTCAGTCCTGTTGTGACTTATAGTAGAAGCTCATGACTAGTAACACACCGATGTCGGGCTGTGTTGGGTTTATTTTCCGCAAATTATACTGTTAACTGCTTATTTTTTTGATTTTATCATGCGTAAGGCTTAATACTTATTATTTTATTTCTTAAGATTGAAATGGGAATATGTCGGCTGGCCTTGTCTTCACAAGAGGCGCCATCACGATCGGGTACGGGTTTAGGGTCGTGACACATTTTTAAACACATACTCAAATGACATGATGACATGATAAACATTTAGAGCAACTATTGAACAGGAATCTTTCAACATAACACATTAAGGCAGTCAATTCTAGTATGATCAATTTAGGGATTTACACCAAATACACGGACACTAGGGGTTCGATTCCAAGAAGAAGGGGGTTTAGCCATACATACCTGGATTTAGCCCTTTATTGTTAAAAAAATACCTCACTACTCTTACAGATTCAATCTATATCAACATAATTCAATCGGGCTAATATTAGCAAAAATTTCCAGGTTTTTGGTCATTTTGGCATTTTATCAAACATCTAAAGTGCATAGCATTCTACTACCTCTAGTAATGGTGTTCCTTCATCCAACAACACTTCCTTCCCACCAACACGATATAATACAAAATCCTCTAACTACTAATTACCTTCTTTAGCACCATTATAATCAACAATGAGCTCACATCCACAAAATTTCACTAATTAACTCATTAAAAAATCTCTACAACACCCAATAATCTAGTTTAAGTATTTATGGCTTTCGATCATCATCTCATAAGTGATAGTACTTATTTCTTGCTCATATATTCACTAACAATCCATGCATGTAGGTTTAAGGGTGGAAGATTACCTCGTGTAGACCAAATCTTGAAAGTCAAATTTTAGGGTGTTCTTGAGATTTTGAAGAAATCCTATGGAATCCAATCAAACCCTTATTGTAACTAGTGATTGATAAGTGAAATCATCATAAAAATACACTTAAAACTCGCCTTTAGTGTGTATTGGAAGCCTTGGTCGAATGGGTGATGGAGAGAAAAGCCTTAGTCTTGAAGTTCTTTTATTTTTCTCTCTTCCCACTCAGGTATTAATAGGCCTAGGTACAATATTTTTAAGTTGATTTTATCCCTCTGTTATAAGGCTTTAGCTCACTGGTTCGGTAAAATCAGGTAAAATATTTTTCAACTGCTGCTATCCGTGTGCTATAAGGCTTTAGCTCACTACTTTGCTAAAATTCTCAGCTTCCCTCCTGTGCTATAGTTGTGCTATGGGGAGATAGCTCACTGTATTTTCTTTAGTCTTATTGCTTTAAAATTATCATCCAAAAGTCTCCCCGTTATTACAATACTCAAGATTCATAAAATAATTATCCCCAAGTATCCAAATAACTTTATCCACTCCAGTAATTCTCACATGGTTCGGGTATAATTTAAAGTGTATTCCTAAGCTCGAGATTGCTCAAATTAGTAATAGAAATTCATAGGACCTTACACGTTTGCTTAACTCGGCATTACAAACCTCTAGTTGTTGGAAATTTTTTATGGGGCCTTACAATTTATACCAGTAGGGCCCTGACCTAATCTCGTCACTACTCGACTTCAAGGTACATCTATCGCGTCCGCAAACCTTGGCATCCCCTTTTATCCCCTATGTTCATTTTTTTCCATTGAAATGATGTAAAGAATAGTTAGAACTTCATAGAAGCTTGTGACTTTGTGACATTCCGGGGTTTGGGAAAGATACTTATTGTATATGCCGAGTGGCACCGTTTCTACTTATTTACTTTAACTATTAGTTGCTTTCCTTGTATTTTCATTTTATTTCAGCAAATATTAGGCTTACCTAGTCGTAGATGTGCCATCATGATAGTTCAGGGAGGGAGGAAATTAGCTTGTGACAAGTTGGTATTAGAGCTCTAGGTTCATAGGAGTTCACAAGCTGGTTTAGTAGAGTTTTGTAGATTGGTACAGAGACGTCTGTGCTTATCTTCGGGAGGCTATGGGACTGTTAGGAGAATTCTACTTTGATTCCTTGTCATGCGATATTATTGACTTCAAAATTCTGAACTTCTGTCTTCTATTCTCTCACAGATGGTGAGGACACGTGCTACTGGAGATGACCAGGCACCCACGCCCCCTGCTAGAGCCGCCAGAGGCCGGGGCTAGGGTAGAGGTTGAGGACGCACATGTTGTGTAGCTAGAGCACCCGCGTGAGCTGCTATACTGGAGCCACCAGTAGGTCCGGCCGAAGCACAGGCACCTGATACGCCTACCACTATTACTCCAGCTCTTCAGGAGACCCTTGCATAGTTCATGAGCATGTACAACACTCTAGCTCAGGTAGGGTTGATTACCCTTATTGCAGACACATCACAGGCCGGCGGAGGAGCACAGACTCCTGCCACCCGCACTCTATAGTAGTGGGTTCAAGTTGATCAGATCCCAGAGGTTATACCGGTATAGCCTGTAGCCCCAGCTCAGCCCGAGGGTAAGGCAGCAACTTCAGAGGAGGAGCAGCGGGGGCTTAATTGTACAAAAAGTATGACACTTCTACATTTAGTGATTTAGCATCAGAGGATGGTTAGGTATTTCTGGAGGAGGGCTACCATATCTTTCGCACTATGGGCATAGCAGAGTCGAGCGGGATTTCTTTCACTGCCTTCCAACTTCGAGGAGCAACCTATTAGTGGTGGCGTACTTTTGAGTTGGACAGCCTGACTGAGGCAGCTTCTCTTACATGGAATCAGTTCTCGGACATTTTTTTAGAGAGTATGTCCCTCAAAGCCTTAGGGACACATGGCGTACGTTGTTTGAGCAGTTGTGCTAGGGTTCTATGACCGTTTTAGAGTATGTAGTCCATTTCAGTGACTTGGCTATGCATGCACTAGCCCTTTTTTCTACAGTGCGAGAGAGGGTTTGCCAGTTTATTGAGGGGCTCATTCCCAACATTAGGACTAGCATGGACCGGGAGTTAGAGATGGATATTACATATCAGGAGGTGGTGAGTATTGCTAGGAGAGTGTTGGGCATGCTTTCTCGAGATAGGGAGGAGAGAGAGGCTAAGAGGTCTCGAGAGTCAGGCTATTATTCTGGTGCCCGTGCCCCAGCTGCAGTTCGTCATGATAGGGGTTATATGAGTCACTCGTTCATTGATATCTTCCAGTAGCCAGTGGTATTCCACATCTTCCTAGACCTTAGGAGCCTTATTATGCACCTCTAGTATATAGTGTGCCTCCTGTGTTGGGTGCTTTCAGTGGCTAGTCTAGCAGACCTGGTCCGAGTTAGCCACAGCTGACAAGTCCTCCCAGAGCTTGTTTTTAGTGTGGCGACATTTGCCATGTTGTAAGGGATTGCCCCAAACTTAGGAGGGGCACACCTCTAAAGACTTCTCAGCCACAACGTGCTCCACAGTGTTCCAAGGCGATGATTACAGGTCCAGCTGCCACTCCACCTGCTCAGGTTGTCAGAGGTAGAGGTTGGGGAGGTAGAGGCCGCCCTAGAGGGGGAAGCTAGGCCAGATACTATGCCCTTCTTGCTCGTACAGAGGTTGTTGCTTCCGATTTGTCATTATAGGTATTTTCCAGTCTGTTATAGAGATGCATCGGTTCTATTCGATCTACGCTCCACTTATTCATATGTGTCATCTTATTTTGCCCCTATTTGGGTGTATCTCGGGATTCTTTTAGTTCCCCTGTTTATATGTCCACTCCTGTGGGAGATTCTCTTGTTGTGGACTGCATTTATCGGTTGTGTTTGATTACTCTTAGTGGTTTTGAGACTAGAGCCAATTTGTTATTGCTTAATATGGTAGATTTTGATGTTATATTGGGCATTGACTAGTTGTTGCCCCATTATGCTATTCTTGATTATTACGCCAAGACTCTGACGCTGGCTATGCTGGGTTTATCGTGATTAGAGTGGAGGGGTACCTTAGATTACACTCCCAGTAGGGTCATTTCATTCCTTAAATCTAGGCGAATGGTTGAGAAAGGGTGTGACGTGTATCTAGCTTATGTAAGAGATGTCAGTACTGATACCCCTACAGTTGATTCAATCCTAGTAGTGAGGATTATCCCTATGTGTTCCTAGTTTATCTTCCGGGCATGCCTCTTGACTAAGATATTGATTTTGGCATTGACTTATTGCCGGGCACTCAGCCCATCTACGTTCCTCCTTATCGTATGTCCCCCCCTGAGTTGAAGAAGGAGTTACAAGAATTGCTTGGTAAGGGTTTTATGAGGCCTAGTGTGTCACCTTGGGGTGCTCCTGTCTTGTTTGTGAAGAAAAGTATGATTCCATGTATATGTGCATTGATTATCGCTAGTTGAACAAAGTTACAATGAAGAACTGATATCCTTTGCCTTATATTGTGACCTATTTGATCAGTTACAGGGTTCCCGAGTATTTTCCAAGATTGACTTGCGTTCAGGTTATCATCAGTTGAAGATTCGGGAGCCATATTTCTCGAAGACTACTTTCAGGACTCGGTATGGTCATTATGAGTTCCTTGTTATGTCATTTGGGCTGACCAATGACCCAGCAACATATGCATTTGATGCATAGTGTATTTTAGCCCTATCTTGATACATTCATCATTGTTTTTGTTGATGGCATTCTGGTGTACTCCCGCAGTCGGGAAGATCATGAGCAATATTTGAGGATTGTGCTTCAGACCTTGAGAGAGAAGAAGGTATATGCAAAGTTCTCAAAATGTGAGTTCTTGTTAGATTTCGTGGCATTTTTGGTTCAGGTAGTGTCGAGAAGGGATCAAAGTGGATCCGAAGAAGGTGGAAGCAGTGCAGAGTTGGCCCAGTCCATCCTCAACTACAGAGATCCGAAGCTATCTTGATTTGGCAGGGTATTATCGCCAATTTGTTGAGGAATTTTCTTCTATTGCACCACCCATCACTACAAAAAAATAATATTATAACGGCGGTTATTTTGGCGTATAACGGCAGTTTAAAATCGCCACAATAGATCAAAACCGCGGTTTCGATTAACGCCACAATTCCTTTCTCCAGTAACATATTGCGGCGGTTTTCCAAAAACTGCCATAATCTAACATTTGTAAAAGTGGCGGTTTGTAAATTGCATAATACGGCCGTTCGGAACCGCCAGAAATTTGTTCCTATAATTGTAATATGTTTAAACTGGCGGTCACAACCACCACAATTGAGTTCAATTATATTATTTACTTGTCTTCTTATAATTAATCCTCTTTATCATACTAATGTATCAAAACATGTCAAATACTATAGAATAATTTTGACACAAATACAAGTAAAATATATATTATTAAAAACCAAGCATAGGTACTTCAATAATACATCATCAGATAAACTAAAATTCCAATGAATTGTTCAACAACAAAAAGAATCATAGTCAATTCTTGCAACATTTTTGAATGAGCACAGAATATCTTTTCCCCGACATTCTTGCTATTTAGGGCATCTTTTTAACTAATATTTTAAACTCATCTTCATCTCCCAAGATATCTTTCTTCAGAAGCTATAATTCTTATTCCCTGCGTAAAAAAGTTACATCACATAAAGAAGTTAAATTTCAGCTTTAGAAGAAGCATACACTCTTTTAGTCTAACTCTAACTCCTAGCAATGACACCATATAACTCATAACATACATAAAAGTTGTTAATCAGACTCAAAGTAAATATGGATGTCAGTTCAATAGGAAACTCAATTACTCAAATATGTTGTGGTTTGCTGCCTCGTCTAGGAGTTACCTAGTCAAAGTTGCTCTCTCTGTATCTGGTGCGTCTATGTTGAACTGATGTCCCAAACTGCCATCAATGTCTTAATGCCTATTTTATGGACACAATTTTGGATTGTTACATAATATTTTCAATAAGAAAAGTTACACAATCTCAATCTACTAACTTCATTAACTAAAGCCAGACTTCAGCATACCTTTCTAAATAGTAGTGAACAAAAACGGTTTTGTATCGTCTTTAGAAAACCTGCAGAGCTCAATATTCTCATCTTACAATGTAGAAGACAGGATATAAATTCGTGCATAAAAAGGAATAACCAATTGTCCGACGGGTCAGACGGTCATATTACACAGAACGTACTGAATTTCGCGTTAAAGTTACTGGAACACCGTCGCTCCTCTTCCATATTCTGGCGGCACCATCTGTGGATGTGGAAGCTATGAACTCTGAATCTAAGCTGAAGATATATAGAAGTAGGGAACATACTTTAAAATCTTGGTCCAAACATCAACATAAGAACAATAATTTTTAAACTTCCATAATACATGGATTCAATATCATCTGCAATCGCAATAAGAGGCTCAGTAAATTAAAGACTCTTAAATCTTTCGAAACTTGATTTTTATGAAAATTATCATAATCACATTCAATGATCAGATTCACACTTCAAAACTCAAAGTATATACCATGAATACAATTACATGTACAATAATGCATGTATTATAGGATTCTTGATTGCGAAATGTATCGTTCTTGAACATATATCATTTTTGAACATATCAACATGTTTAGTTCTTCTATGACATCCCTCACTTACTTAATACTACCGAAAAGTATTAAGTATAGTTCCGCATTGAAATTCAGTTACCGTAGTTTACATCTGATGATATTCAGCTCCAAGATAGAAATTCCTGCAAACTAGGTTTTGGCTTGCTTGGGAAGGTTTCTTTTGGTTAATCAAGCATTGGTGCATATTATCACAGAAAAAAGGCTTGTAAACATAGGATAACAAGCTTCCCAGATGATAACAACTCAATTTGAGCATCATATATTGCTCAAACCCTCAAGTTTCATTATTAAAGAGAAATCAGCAGCCACCAAATGGCACCATAAAGAGAATAAATGGATTGCTGATCAACTTCAATTACGGAACATGCAAGTATATAGATTCTGAAAATTATAGGTCCCTAGAGCTGATATCTAGTAAAATTTTCACAGATCATAAATAACTGAGGATTCTACACAGCTATAATCTGAATAGAGCTAATTATACCTGAAATTCATGTCTCCGAATGACTTGTGAGCTTTAGGTTCATCCACAATAATGCGCATGGTAGGCCACTCAAAAAGTCCGAAATGTCCATCCTTTAAGATTTAAAGGAATAGAAAGAACAAGATAACATTCTTTGAACATCAAATATAAGAGAAATAAGCTTTCCCAAATTGCTCACAACTCCGCCAGTGGTTAATTTGGAACCATCAACACTAAAGGCCATGCATTTTTGTCGACCAAGTAATGAAAAGATTATAAACTGAAAAGAAATCTGATGCCTCACATACCTTCACAAACCTCTTAGTACATGTCTACCAAGCGAGGACCAATTTCTTTTGTGTAATATTCTCAGCTTATGGGCTGACACTCCTGCATGATTATGAAGAGAAGATCCATTCGCTGTTAGAGCCTCTAAATTTTTCCAATCCAGTAAATTAAACATATGTAAAAAAGATTACTCAAAAGTGTAACAAAAACCAGATACCAATGATAAAATCTAAAAGAAATAAATATTAAACTTAATTCAAGTACATTAAACATATATGAAAAGAACTTATTTGAATCAGTAAATTCAAGTTAATTTATGTTGCCAGTTATGCCAATTTAAAAGAAGAGAAAGACCTACAACATTACAAATGGTATACTAATATTTAATTCTATCCTTCAAACCATAGCACTCCATAGCTCACATAAGAGAATATATAAATGACCAAAAAATATCATACGACTCTCTTAACTCGATCAATATAATCAATTAAGACTCATCCATGTACAATGGAGCTCGCAAAGTCACAACGCTTAAAATATTACGGATTGCACAACCACTGAACCAAAACAAACAGCAACCTCACCTCGTTGGAATTATGGTGTCGGCACAGCAAAACAAGCACAATATATTAAGAAAAATAAAAAGCACCTAATTTTCATTAAAAATGCTTGATTTAATTAAATCACTAATTATCCAATTTCAGTAATTCCCAGGCTAAAATAAGGAAAAACTATTGATAATCTCATTAATAAAAAAAATACATTTAGTGATAAAAAGTAAACTAGAAATCGAATGCCACCAAAATTTGCGGAAGATGAGGAAAAGGGTAAAGAACTAACAACCGGTATTTTCTTTGCCCGCAGAAATGTAATTCTCATGTCACCTAGGCAGAGAAAGAGTAATATCAATCCAAATGACACTACAATTACTTTCGAAACAATCGAATTCTTCAACCAAAATAATTTTATAGATCTATTATAGGATTTAGCAATAGACGGCCACAAAAAGCACTACTTCACGCACAACTCCTGCTTCAATCAACCAAGTTTCAGAAATAAATTAAACTTTTCCTCAGATCAGTACAAATATATTTTTTATATAAAAGAAAGCAACAAAAACGCATATCCAACAACTATATTGATAGAGAAAAACAAACCATGATGAAACCCTAGATCCAAATGAATACATAATCAATACATAGGGAAAATGAGGGACAAGTAGAGAGGACCTTGCTTATTTGGAGTTAGGAGTTGACCGAGCAAAGCAAACCAACAATGAAACCCTAGATTCGCACGACGAAGGTTGGCGATTGGAGACCAGAAGCTTCCCGTTCGAAAGCCACATCACTCAATTTCCAATCGAGGGCTTTGGGGGAAGATATTAAGAGAAGAGAGAAGACGGATTTGCCGGATGCGCCAGATCGATGGGAGGGATAGGGAGAGATTGGAGAGAAGGGTTTATTGGGGTGAGAGTGACAAATGGGTTCTATCTTTTAGGGTGAGACTAGTGCCTGCTAGAAATAAAGGTAGTAGCGATCTGATTACGCCATAATTATACACTTAACAGCCGTTTTCCAAATAAATAAAAGAGTTAATACCTTTAAACCCGCCTAAACTATACCTTTTTTGTCAGTTTACTACCTAAACTATTGAGTATCCCGAGAAACCCCCTGAACTATATCATCCTTCGTTCAAAAAAAATCCCCCATCGCATTAGCTGTAGTGCGTATGATACACGCCCTAATTAAATTATAAAATATGCCATGTGGCATGCCATGTGGGTAATTAATTTAATTAATACTAAAATCCACATAAGCGACGGGGGGTTTTTATACGAAGGAGGATATAATTCAGGGGATTTTTGGGGACACTCGATAGTTTAGGTAGGAAATTGACAAAAACAGTATAGTTTAGGTGGGTTTGAGGGTATTAACTCTAAATAAAACGGAAAAGGGCCATTCATATCCCTGTACTATCAAAAATTAGTTATTTATACCCCGTTATACTATTCAACCCTTTTTATCCCTACCGTTAGTGATATTGATATTTCTACCCTCTAATTAACGGGACCAGCTTGGACAGACACGTGGCGCAATCTTAATACACCAGACCTTTTTCTTTTATTTTTTTAATTCGTATTTTGTGGTGAATTAAAAACCCTATGTCTACCCACTTATTGACCGATCCAGAATCCTTTAACGGGTTAAATTAAATACTCCTCCAGCCCATTTATTTCACTCGTTTCTTCTTCATCATCCATCCCCAAATCTTAGGGTTCTTCAATCTCCTTATTCTTCAATTTTCTCATTGTTGTTCCCGTAAATCAGTCATTTAATTCCAACAATGTCACAACATAGTTATTCGTCTCAAGAAGTTGGTTCAAAGAGGAGGTGTTTATGCGGATTGACTGCCCACTACTTTACGGCTTACACTCCATGCAACGCTGGTCGGAGATTCTACAAATGTCCTAAACCTGATGTGAGTTACTTTATATAATTATTGTGTTGTGTTTGTTCGATTCTTTTCTACACTGAAATCATTTCAATTATTTTTTTAGAAAACTTCATGTGGTTATTTTGAATGGGTTAAGAAGTATTATCGGATAGAGCAGTGACTGTTATTTGCAAGTTGAAGTCACAATTAGATGTAGCCAAGGTTGAAAGCCTGAAATTAAAAGAAAAAATTGAAGCAATGGAGGCCATAATTAAAGTTGGAGAGACCGAAACAAGCATGTTGAAGTCGATGTTGGATGCGGCTTATCTCGAAAGGGACTTATTGAAGAATAAAGTTGAAGAAATGGAGGCTACAAATCAACTGAAAAGGACCAATTCCAAGAAAATGAACTTAGTTATTTTGATATCATGGGTCCTATTTGGTACCTTAATTGCAGCTTGTTTGTTTGGTGAAAGGTGAAATTAGCCATGTATTATGATAGCCATGTGTTTAGTGCTGTTCATTTTGGATTTTGTCTCATGTTAGTTATAAGTAGTACTTTTGGGCAAAATGAATAATGTAGTGACTATTGTATTAAATGGCTTGTTCCCGCTGAATCTTATGGAGCTGTTGATACTCACAATTGATATGGTAAATTGTTGTTATGATAAATTGATATGGTAAATTGATATGGTAAATTGTTGATACTCAGCATCTTCTAATTGTTGTTTCGAATACGACACTTTATCACCTGATACTGTAAAGCAAACTGTTGCATCCTTCTTTTGCTACCATTGTTCCCTTAAGTCATTACTGAACTGTTAGTATCACAGATATGGAGACTACAAGCAGCCCTTTGTGAGCAATCAAAAATTACAAAGTTAAGACAGGATGAGTTCAAAAGACTTCAAAATGTAAACTCAGTAGCTTCAACAATAACATGACATAAACCGAGTTTGTTCAACAATAGCTAAAACTAGTTGATCCATAGAACATGACATTAAAACCATTAATTTATAATGTTAACTGTTAAGTTACAGTTAAATTGACCTGTGGATGCCATATTATAACCCCAAAAGAAGTTACCACCTAAGTCATACTATGGCATCCAATTGTCATCACTAACCTAGCAAAAAACAGTAGCAATAAATGTACTGGCCGAAGCCATTAATTACATTACCAACCAAATTGTTTTGACAAAAAACTAAGTCCTAAACCATTACTCTAGAAACCTATTTCCCATTACCCCAACATAGTAGTCTTCTTTCCCTTTCTTGTTTGCAGTTTTCCAATTTTTTTCTGAGCTTGCATCTCCAGCTGGTTGCTACTTACAGCATCTTTTTCCTTCTATGTGAGTCCTCTTGGTGAGTAAGGCAGATTTGAAGGATCGCTCACACCATTTGAACCACCTCTTACGGGGATAACTCTTGACATAGATGGAAGACTTGGTTCTTGTCTCACTTAAAGCCTTGTCCTTGCCTCTGAAATAATTTTTGGCCTTATAGTAGGGTCTTCTTCATCTGCAAATTGTGGGGGTAAAGTTTTCCTGCTAGAAACATCTCTTAGATCCGAAATGACATCAAAAACAGTTGGGGTAGGAATAAACACAAGTGGACTGCTGAAGGCTTGACTATTTTCAGATTGTTGGGGACCTGATAATGGTATCTCTTCATCAATGTCTTCATAATCTATAGGTTGTTTCCTTTTCATTGTCTGCTGTCATAAACAGAATACAAAGTGTTAAATAATATAAAGTTTCATGTTAAAGACTTATAGTAGTAATAATCACCTTTGTATACCCTTTTGTATTATGATTCGGTTCTCCACAATTGCTGCAGTTCATGGTTCTCCCTTTCCTTGAGGCAGACCATTCACCTTGTCTCTTGCTTGCCTCATCTTTTTGCCTATTTCTCTTAACCTTATGCATGCCAGCTAACTTCACCAAATTTGGTGGTTCCATGGCCTGTGATGGGTCTATTTTACAGAATTTCTCACCCCTGACAGGCTGTAATTTATGTGAATAAGCCTTTAGAGCAGCATCTTTGCTATACCACCAATGCATTTGCTCCAGAGGGTCATTCCTCTCGTATATACATGCTTTGACTGTGTGAGGACATAGTATTCCTTAGAGTTTCCATTGCCTGCAACTGCATTGCTTCACTTCCATTCTGACAGTATGTTCATCTGCTCTTTCTCTAATCTTATAACCAGCATCTCCATTAAAGTAAACCACACATCTGTGAGCAATCTTCAAATAATCAGCATACAATTTCATGCTTTGTGGACTGAAGTCCTGAGTCCATGACTTCACTTTCTCTTCATATTCTCTCAGTAAGGTCATAACCTTAACTCTAATATCTTCCAACATCTTGATTATTGGTTTATACCTTGCATCCAAGATCCATGCATTGAATGACTCTGTGAAGTTATTGTCCACTGACATGTTCTTGCACACAGTGTCAAACTAAGCTCTACACCATGACTGGGGAGGATAATGTAGCAAATCCCTCACAGCATCTTCATCCATATCCCCCATATTCTTCAATTGGTCTTGAAACTCCTCCTCATAAGTGCTCCAAGCACACCACCATAGAAGCTTCTTCATCTCCCCAGATCTCCATCTCTTACACCAGTTAGCCTCAATGTGTCTAACACAATATCGATGGTTAGCTTCAGGAAGTGTTGTTCTCATTGCCTCAATCAGACCCTACAAACCATGATCCAAATAGAAAAACAAAAAAGATATAAAAAATAGTAACTTAAAGCAGAAATGAAATATGAAAAAAAACATAATACAATGCTGAAAACTATGGGAAAAAAACATAAACAAGTTATAGCTAACAGAATAGAAAACAATTATGGAAAAAACAGAAAACAACTATGAACAAAAACAGAAACCAGTTATAAGAAAAATAGAAAACAATTATGAACAACAACATAAAGCAGTAGTATGAAATGTACCTTTTGCATGTCTGAGATGGAAGTGTATCCTTCTCCATTCTGTAGGCCCAATGACCCTTTTAGCAATCCTAAAAACCAGTCCCGAGTCCTCTTTGTTTCTTTGTCCACTACAGCCCATGCAATAGGATAAAAATGGTTCATTGAGTCTTGGCCAACAACAGCTAGAAGTTGTCCTTTATCTTTTCGCTTAAGAAATGTCTCATCCAATCAAATGAAAGGCCTCAAACCAGCCTTAAAACCCATCTTCAGTGCATTGAAACAGATATACATTCTTAAAAATCTCCTCTTACCTTCAGCTAGTGCATCTTTTGACAAGTTAATAACAATATTACTTCCAGGATTACTTTTCTGCAACTCATTGACATATGCCTCTAGCTTATTATACTCATCTTTAATGCTTCCTTGTAGCTTATTAAGAATCAATGCTTTTGCCCTCTTACATTTTCCATGGCTAACATTCAGCTCAAATGCATCTTTTAGGTCAGCCCTCATCTCTTTCACTTTATATTTTGGATTATTTTGTAACTTCTTCTTAAAATAGTATGCAATGGTAGATTAGTCAACAATGCTATTGTCATAATCAATATAGCATTCATGATGTGGGTTTAAGGTCTTGATTCTTACCCCCGGACAATTTCCATCTTTAGAGATTAAACATACAAATGGGCAGCCACTTTGACACTCATACCTAAGTCTTGTTGTATCACTTTTCTTAAGAACTATCTCTTTCTTATTTGCCATAGCATGGAGTTTTAGACACTTCCTAGCTTCAGAGATATCCTTGAAGGTCATACTATTGTCTAGTTCCTTATAATCATTCAATTGATCAGTAATGCTCACGTTTCTTTGAGTTGCAATACTATCTAGTTCATCACTTTCATATTCTGAAGACTCAGAATCATCCTCATCACTGTCCTCACCTTCAGTTGAGCTACAGTTAGTAGCAGCCTCATAATCATGTACTACAACCTTATCATATTGAGTAATATTAGGTACTTGGACTGACATCTCACATTTCTCAATAGCAAACCAATTAATAACATTATAATTGTAGCTATCAGTACCAACCATTTCTAACAGACACCTAATATCACTATCCCCGTCAACTTCATAGTAGCTACCAGAGGGGGCAGAAACAATAAGTTGTTGAACACCAATAAACCCTAATTCATTGCAAAACTCATCTACAATGTCTTTATATGAAAGGTGGTCAGAGTCATAACCTGTCTAAGTGTGCAATAGTTTCTTAGCATACTTCACTTTTGGCTCTCTACTCCACTCCCCATCATAGTTGAATATTATGTCCAGATTAACCATATTAGAAATCTGAAATTAAATAACATAAAGAAAGCTTAGATAAAAAACATAAAAAATATAGGCATAAAAAAACATTAAAAAAAACAAAAAATTTCACATAATCTAAACCATCATAGCCATAAAACCATCTCCAAAACCCTAAACCACCCAAAGAAAACAAAAACAAACAAAAATGGGACCATCACATCAACCAAAACAATTAATTTCATAATAAAAACTAAAATAATCGGATTACTCCACAATCAGTACCACTAGTGAGTAATATTACCCCACATGCAGTAAAGTCAAATTTGGCCCATAAAGAAAAAGCCAAAAGTTGCATTACAATAATCAGAAATTGCAGCAACAACCATAAAAAAATCAACCCACACGCGAATCCCTAAATAAAAATGATAAAATAAAATAAAACCCTTAAACCCTAAAATCGAATAGATTAAACCTATAAAATAAACGCTAACTTAAGACACATTACTACAACAATACAGGCTAACAAGAAAGAATGTATCATTTTGCTTGAAGAGTAGTACCTTTACACCATAGGAGATGGAAGAACCCTAAGATTTGGGGATGGATGAAGAAGAAGAAACGACTAAGGTAAAGCTTTGGGTGAAAAGAGTGAAATAAATAGGCTGGAGGGGTATCTAATTTAACCCGTTAAAGGGTTCCGGATCGGGTCAATAAGTGGGTAGACATAGGGTTTTTAATTCACCACATTATATGAATTAAAAAAAGAAAAGAAAAAGGTCTGGTGTATTAACATTGTGCCACGTGTTCGTCCAAGCTGGTCCCGTTAATTAGAGGGTAGATATATTAATATCACTAACATTAGGGATAAAAAGGGTTGAATAGTATAATGGGGGTATAAATAACTAATTTTTGATAGTACAGGGACATGAATGACCCTTTTCCGTAGATAAAATGACTATTGAACTAACGCCATAATGCTTTGCTTATTACAACAGTTCAAATGAGCCACCATTTTAAAATCGCCGTTAATTTTCCGTTTTTTGTAGTGCATAACCAGCCTGACCCAAAAGGGTGCTCTGTTTAGGTGGACAGAAGAGTGTGAAGGGAGCTTTCACAAGCTCAAGACAACTTTGACTACAACCCCAGTATTGGAATTGCCTTCAGGTTTGGGGCCTTATATAGTTTATTGTGATGCGTCATGAGTTGGCCTCGGTGTGGTGTTGATGCAGGACCATAGGGTGATTTCCTACGTGTCCAGACAGTTGAAGGTGCATGAAAAGAACTATCATGTCCACGACCTTGAGTTAGTTGCTATTGTTCATGCCTTGAAGATTTGGAAGCAGTATTTATATGGTGTCTCTTGTGAGATCTATACTGATCATCAGATTTTGCATCATCTGTTAAAGCAGAAGGATCATAATATACGTCAGAGGAGGTGGTTAGAGCTGCTTAAGGATTATGATATCACTATTTTGTACCACCCGGGGAAGGCCAATATGGTGGCCGATGCTTTAAGTCGACAGGCAAAGAGTTTGGGGAGTTTGGCTTATCTACCAGCAACGGAGAGGCCCATGGCGTTGGATGTTCAAGTCTTAACCAGCCAATTGTGAGATTGCATATTTCTGAGCCTAGTCAATTATTAGCTTGTGTGGTCTCGCAATTTCCTCTTTATGATCGTATCAGGGAGCGTCAGTATGATGACCCCCATTTGCTTGTCCTTAGGGACATTATCCATCATGGTGATGCTAAAGAAGTCACTATTAGGGATGATGGTGCATTGAGGATGCAAGGCAGGCTATATGTGCCTAATGTTGATGGGTTGTGTGAGCTGATTCTTCAGGAGGCTCATATCTCGTGGTACTCTATTCATCCGGGTGCTGCAAAGATGTATTAAGACTTGAGGCAGCATTATTGGTGGCATAGAATGAAGAAGGATATAGTGGAGTATGTTGCTCGATGCCTAAATTGCCAGCAGGTGAAGTATGAGCATCAGCGACCGGGTGGGTTACTTCAGAAGTTAGAGATTTTGGAGTAGAAGTGGGAGCGGATCACTATGGATTTTGTTGTTGGACTCCCATGGACTCAGCAAAAGTTTGATGCAGTTTGGGTGATAGTGGATAGATTGACCAAGTTAGCTCATTTCCTTCCTGTGATGACTACCTATTCTTCCGAGCAGATGGCTCGAGTTTAAGATTGTTAGACTTCATGGCGTGCCGGTATCTATCATCTCTGACAGAGGCATGCAGTTTGCATCACGGTTCTGGAGAGCCGTACATCATGAGTTGGGTACTCGGGTGGAGTTGAGCACATCATTTCACCCTTAGATGGAAGGGCAGTCCAAGCTCACTATTTATATTTTTGAGGATATGCTCTGTGCGTGTGTGATGGAGTTTGGAGGTTCTTGGGATCAGTTCTTGCCACTTGCAGAGTTTGCCTACAACAACAGTTATCAGTCCAGCATTCAGATGGCACCATATGAGCCTCTATATGGTAGGCGGTTTTGGTCCCTAGTGGGTTGGTTCGTCCAGGGCGAGGCTAGATTATTGGGCATGGACTTGGTTCAGGATGCCTTGGAGAAGGTGAAGGTGATTCAGGATAGACTTCGCATAGCCCAGTCCAGACAGAAGAGTTATGCAGACTGGAAGGTTCGCGATGTTTCATTTATGGTTGGAGAGCGGATCTTGCTTCGGGTTTCGCCTGTGAAGGGCGTTATGAGATTCAAAAAGAGGGGCAAGTTGATCCCAAGGTTTATTGGCCCCTTTTGGGTGTTGTAGCGTGTTGGGGAGGTTGCTCATGAGCTTGCCTTATCTCCTAGCTTGGAAGGAGTTCATCCGGTATTTCATGTTCGATGCTCCAAAGTTATCACAGTGATTCATCTCACGTGTTGGATTTTAGCTTAGTCCAATTGGACAAGGATCTATCTTATGTTGAGTAGCTAGTGGCTATATTGTACAGCCAGGTTCGAAAGCTGAGGTCAAAGAACATTGCATCAGTAAAGGTTCAATGGCGGGGTCAGCCGATCGAGGACGCGACTTGGGAGTCCGGGCATGTTTTCGAAAAGCTTTTGTGTTGAAAGTTGATAAAAATAAGAAATTTTGAATAAAAACTTTATTTGAGTTGACTTCGGACAACTTTTTCAATAAACGGACTGGATTCATGTTTGACAGTCCCGATGGGTCTGTATTAAAATATGGGACCTGGGCGTATGCCCGAAATCGAAATTGGAGGTTTCCAGCCCGAGTTATGAATTTTTATTGAAAATTTATAGTCAAAAAATTTGATAGTTTTTAAGAAATTCTTAATGTTTGATGTTGTTGGTATCGGATCCGTATTTTGGTTCCGCAGCCTGGTACATGTCCAACATAATATTTAAGTCTTGACTATGAAATTAGATGAAAATCGGAAATGGTTTGACGTGATTCAGACGTCCGGTTGAGAAAATAGAAATTTTAAAGTGTTCTTGAGAATTCCATTTGATTTGGTGCTAAATTCGTGATTCTAGGTGTTATTTTGTGATTTGATCGCGTGAACAAGTTCGTATGATTTTTTAAGACTTGTGTGCATGGTTGGTTTGGAGCCCCGAGGTCTCAGGTGAGTTTTGGATAGGCTACGGAGTGTTTTAGACTTAGGAATCATAGATAGTGTGCTTCAGGTCAGCAAACTTTGCATTTTCGAGGTCTGGCTCGCAAATGCGAGCCTCACATTTGAGAAGAATCATTGCATTTGCGAGCAGTGGGGCTGGGAGGGGATTTTCGCGGTTGCGAAGTTCAAGATCGCAATTGCGATCATCATTGGCCGCATTTGCGAACAATTGTACGCATTTGCGATGTTAGTAGGCCCAGCTAAGTCTTTGCATTTGCGAAGAGAAGTTCGCATTTGCGAACCCCAAATCGCAAATGCGATATCTGCAACTGGTCAAAATGATTTTCGCCGGGATTTTTCATTCATTCTTCAAATTTTCAAAACCTAGAACACAAGAGGCGATTTTCTAAAAACATCTTATTCCCCAAATCATAGGTAAGTGATCCTTAACTAGTTTCTTTCAATATTTCACTTCATTTTACAAGATTTTAACCTAGAATCTAAGGTTTTCATGGTGGAATTGGGGATTTTTGGGTAGAAATTGGGAATTTCAAAATTTGGGATTTAGACCCTAAATATAGGTCGGATTCAAAAACCAATTGTATACCCGAACTCGAGGGTGAATGGATAATCGGGTTTTAGTCCAAATTTCGGGTTTGGACCAAGCGGGCTCGGGTGTTGACTTTTGTTGACTTTTTTAATAATGACCTAAATTGAGTCTTTTGTTATCGTGGGAGATTCCAGAGGCTTATTTTGAAATATTTGGTTGGTAATTTGCTAGATATTGTTGTTTCAGAGGCGTGTTTGAAAGGCAAAGTTGTGGTTGAGTTTTGAGTGGCCTTGAGTTTGTGGTAAGTGTCTTGCCTAACCTTGTATGGGGGAACTCCCCTTAGGATTTGGTATTGTTTGATATATGAGCGTCGTGTACGTGAGGTGACGAGTGTGTACACGGGCAATTTGTTGAAAACCCCCGTTTTAATTAAGCAAATATCTATTTTTCCTTTAATTGAGTAAGACTGGCATATGTAGCTATCATGTTTAGTTTAGGAACGCGTGCTTACGTGCCTTAACTGCCTTAACTTTCTATATGAACACTGTGCAACATGTTTTAATGAAATTTTCCTATTATTTTTTTGACTTGGACTTAGTCTAAATTGTGGTCTTCTTGTTGTGACTGTTATCTCTATTTGGTTGAACTGCAGATTTACTTTAGGATTACGGAACGGTATTCCGGGAGATCCCCCAGCACTGCATATTTACTTTAGGACTACAGAAGTATTCCAGAGATCCCCCCCCCCCCCC
>MU684423.1:124297-168971 GCA_026770625.1 Nicotiana glauca
CAGCGCTTTTACTTTGGGACTATAAACCGGTATTCCGGGAGATCCGCCCAGCACTGCTTATTTACTTTGGGACTACGGAACGGTATTCCGGGAGATCCCCCTGCACATTTACATTTAGGACTACGGGACGATATACCGGGAGATCCCCCTGTTGCTATTACTGTGTTTTGAGCTGCTGGTTTCCATTGAGTTCTATTCCTATTAGATATTTTGTATTTATTTTACTGTAATATCATTTCTATCTTATTTATTATATTTATAACAGTAGGGACCTGACCTGATCTCGTCACTACTCGACTGAGGTTAGGCTTGGCACTTATTGGATACCGCTATAGTGTACTCATGCCCTTTTCTGCACATGTTTTCCATGTGCAGATCTAGGTACTAGCTATCAGCCTCGAGTCTAGCTGTGTGATTACTGCTTCAAGAGACTTTAAGGTACATCTGCCGTGTCCGCAGACCTCGGAGTCCCCTTCTATCCTCTATGTTCATTTTCTTCCTTTTTCCGTAGAAATGATGTAAAAAATAGTGAGAACTTCATAGAAGCTTGTGACTTTGCGACATTCGGGGTTTTGGGAAAGATTCTTATTGCATATGCCGAGTGGCACCATTTCTGCTTATTTACTTTAACCGTTAGCTATATTTCCTTGTATTTTTATTTCATTTCCGCAAATATTAGGCTTACCTAGTCGTAGAGACTAGGTGCCATCACGACAGTTCACGGAGGGAGGAAATTGGGTCGTGACAGATATCCATTTTTTCGAGATGTCTTTTCAACGGAATATGTATTCCTTTTTATTAGGCCAACCTAGGGTTAGGATAGTATAGCCTCTAAGTTTGGGTTTCTATAGAGTAGCCTCAAAGTAGCCTTAATGGACTCCTAGAATTTCAAGAGTCCTCTTGTAGTGTCTTGAATTTAGGATTTAACCCAAATTTTGTATGGGCTTGATCAATTAAAATTTCAATATCTACAAATGCCCCATACTTCAAGGTTTATCGGGGAGTAGGCTTGCCGAAACTTGAAGACGAGACTTGAAGTATCCGACATCAATATATTATTTTTAAACTTGTGGTTTTTGATTTGCAAGAAGAGATGTGTCATGCCCCAAACCTAGGTCTGGACATAACACAACACTCGGTGCCTGATTACATGTGACCGATTGAGCCAACTAGCTGACGGAATCAACATGTGATATCATAACATACTGAATGCGGAAGATAAAATAACATATGTTGATATATTGAAAGTCTGAATTATATATATATATATATCATAACATACTGAATGCGGAAGATAAAATAACATATGCTGATATATTGAAAGTCTGATATATATATATATATAAAAGTGCGAAAAACCTAATATGAGTCTAAAACATATCTGAAGCAAATATTGCTTAACATAACAAACTTGCAACTCTGTCTAATTGTTACTTTAGTCTATGAAGCCTCTAATAAAATACTGAAAACACCAATTGCATGTAAATACTAGAAGACTGCAAAATATTGATAATGCCCCGAAAGAACTGGGGCTCACCAAATAGCTGGTATGCAATTACTAGCACTCTAAATCATCAACTTGTACATCATCACCTGCATCGTGAGATGCAGGCCCAGGCAAAAGGGACGTCAGTACATTTGAATTGCATTGGTATGTAAAGCAATTGAAAGAAAGTATTACAAATGATGAAACTGAAACTAAGCTGATAATTGAGAACTGATAACTATTGAAACTCAAACTAAAATTATAAGTGATAACTGATAACCAAAATGGTAACTGATAACTAGACTGAACAAAGGAGTAAGGATATGAATAATTCCTCTTTTGAATGATCAACCACCTATTTATCTGAATAAACAACAGCCTCAGGCCCAATATATATGTGCACAAGCTACGGCCTCAGGCCCAGCTATAATATATACATAACTATGGCCTCAGGCCTAAAATGCATAAAGCATAAACTTTGGCCTTAGGCCCAAACATGCATAAAGCATAAACTACGGCCTTAGGCCCAAATATGCATAAAGCATAAACTACGGCCTCAGGTCCAAACATGCATAAAGCATAAACTACGGCCTCAGGCCTTAAAACGGATGTTCAACATTCAGGGATTCAAATTCAGAAACTGAGAATCATACTGCAATATGTGATGCCGAAATATTGAATCATATTTAGTTACATGATACTGAAATACTGAATAAGATTAGACTAAGACATGTATTCTTGAACTGATTATGAAAATTGAAACATCAATTATTTATGACATGCTGGGTAATCTAGAGTGAGACTCACGGGCATCAAACCCAAGTCTATATTGATTACGCACTGAGCTCACATCATTCAGAATGAAAATCATGAATGAGTTATAAAGCTAGAGAATAGAAGTTCTACAAGTATTCAAGGGACTAGGCTTCAGTATATTTCTAAGGCAATTAGTAACGTCGTACAAGAAATATAGTGTTGGATTAACATTCCCAAACATAGAGAGTTAGCCTCACATACTTTGACTTTGGCCTTTTTAAGCGTATCACAATGTTTGTCACTTTCAACAATAATCTATTGTAATATATATCAAGAGGAACCAATATTCGCACTAATGTTCATGTTTTAATCACTTAGGCATTTTATCAAACACCTTATGGCGTAAAGCCTCATAGCCCTCATTAATGGTGTTTCCTTCACCCAATTATCATTCTACTACTTCTAGGTGGTTCTACAATCCCAAAAAAATGTAACTAATACCATTTTTCATCACCCAAATGATTATAACAATCTTAAGTCAACAACTCAAAACCTTAGTGTTGGCCCAAGTTCAGATGAAGTTTTGAAGAATGACAAATGAACTCAGTGATGGACCAGGTCCATCTTGTGAGACACGGTGTTTATCAACCTATACATGTGAGATGCATGTAAAGAAGATAAGTCTTAAGGATCAAGCAGCAATATCTTCTGAACTGATTGAAAAGGTTGCATATTGGATAAAGAGAAAAAGTCTCCTTATGAGAAGAGAACACAATCCGGATCAAGGATAGGGTTGGAGTTTGTATTGTTCAAGGACTCAACTTCGATGGAAGACCAGTAATTGAGTCTCAATCAAACTTTGATTACTAACTCATTAAATAATTGTGGTTGTTCTCTTTTACAGGCACTGCACATACACAGAAGTTAAACTAAATTGAGAGCAAAAGAGCATGGCAATTTTACAAGCAATTTATGTGAGATTTAAGTGTGCACTCCTGAAGCTACTTGAACAAGATAGAAGAACTAGTTCCATTGTGTTTATTCTTATTATAGTTCAATTGTAGTAGGTGGTTTAAAATTATACCTTTCCAGCTTTCATAGAAGCAATTGTATTAGGTACTTTGAGTATTCAACTTAGAGTTAACTTGAAAGTGTCGCAACAGTTGAGGCTGTGTTCCACGTTGGGATTAGAGTTAATACTTAGGTTTACAAGAGGTTTGTAAATGCTGTTTTGGCTCATTGATTTTAGTGGATGTTTGGAAAAATCCTACTGAGTAGTAGGTCATGGTTTTTTCACCTTTTGAGCCAGGTGTTTTCTATGTAAAAATCTATGTGTTCTTTATTTTTTGTACTTTTAATTCCGCAACAGTAGTAGTTAGAACACCTAGAAGAACCAGGTTCTTCTAGATCAAAAAATTGGGTACCACACAAATCACCCCCCCTCCCCTCCTCCCTCTTGTGTGGTATTGACATTTGGAACATCACTTAGCATAGCTCATATGTTTCTCTTTAAAAAACCCATCTACTATTCTCCAAAAAACTCATCAAATCATAGCTATAAATCATTAGGAAGTAGAAGCTTTATCTTTTTTGAAGTTCAATCCTCTTGAATTCAAGTTCTAGGGTTTCTTTTCTCAACATTGATGTCTCGATTGAATATCTAATAATTTGAAGTGTTTACCCATATTAATAAGGTGTTGAAGAATTGTAATTAACTTATAATCATTAGTAGAACTTACTTTGGATGATGGAAGGACCTTGGAGAAGTTAGGTTCTTGAGAGCTTCCCTTTCTAGAGCAAGTTTTCGTGGATTGGGGTGTGGGGGATGAGGTAGGGTTTTAAATAAGTGTACGCATCCCAAAAACTTGAGGAGGAAATAAAAATAGCTCGGATAAACATTGTTGGCATGTGGCATCATCAGAGGTGCCAAAATAACAGTGCAAGGTGCCATCAAAGGTGCTTAAACTACACGACCTTGCACTATTAGGGGCGCTAAGGTTAATGCCATGGATAATGCCTTGCACTGTCTAAAGTTGTGAGTTTTCATGGCCTTGTACAGTCTAAGGCTTTGAGTTTTTATGTCCTCCCATAAACTTAGTCGATTCTATTAAATTTTATTAAACCACACTCTCAGTCTTGATTCCTAAACAACTGTTTCCACCCATACTCATCCCGATAGGACTTCACATGTCTAAAAGGTCACATTAATACTCAATTAATGCATCCACAATTAATCAGAATTTATGGAGTATTACATTATCTCCCCGTTAGGATCATTCGTCCTTGAATTAGTATCGTGATTGTAAATACAACTAACTCTTGACCTTAAATGGGACTGATGAAAGCATGTGAACACTGTCCTGTCATGAACACATGCAACTAAACTGAACGAATACATGATTATTGAATTTACTGAATAGTGAGATAATTGAACACTGAAAGACATGGAGATTATAATATAAGGTATGAATTAGAAGGATAGTTACCTTCAACATTTCTCCAAAACACCTGCCAGCTAACAGAACATAACATAGCTTCATAGGGCATCATAAAATGCATAACATGTAACATATACATGTATAATGGTCTGTTATGGATACTTGAATACTAAACTAACATGGATATATGAACACTGAATTGGCACAAATATTTGAGTACTGAACTAACATAAATATCTAAGCACTGAGATGACATCAATATTCGGTTACTAAGTTGGCATGAATATCTAAGTACGGAACTGACATGATGTAACAACTCGACCAGTCATTTTAAGGGCATGAGTATCTCTGTATGATGTATTGTATCATCGGTTTCAGTTTTTAGGTGATTCAAACTTAGTTTGGAAGAATGAATTTCATGTTTGATGCTTTAAGATGGAAGTGTTAACCAAGTTTGATGTTTGTGTATTTGATACAGGATCGGAGTTTTATGATTACGTTAGGTCCGAAATCAAGAGTCGTCTAGTAGTGTCTAAAATTTAGGATTTAACCCAAATTTTGTATGGGCTTGATCCGTTAAAATTTCAATATTTAGAAATGACCCCTGCTTTAAGGTTTATTGGGGAGTAGGCTTGCCGAAACTTGAGAATGAGACTTGAAGTATCCTATGATGACCCGGCCCGTCGTCACATGAGTTACCACCCCATTTTTCCCATATTACGTTGCTCTATATTTCAATATCAGTATTTGAGTTGATCGGGTAGAATTGGATTGGTTTTAGTTGGAAATGAGGCACTTAGCCTCTTAGAGGGGAGTTTGTTTTGGAAAAGTCAACCGGAAGTTGACTATATAGTTAGAGGGCTCGGATGTGAATTTCGGTGATACGGTTAGCTTCGAGGGATGATTTGTGACTTAGGAGTGCGATCAGAATTGAATTTGGAGGTCCGGTGTAGAATTAGGCTTGAATTGGCGAAGTTTGAATTTTGGCGAATTCCGATTGATAGGTGCGGTTTTGATCCGAGGGTCAGAATGGAATTCCGAGAGTTGCTGTAGCTTTTTTAGGTGATTTTGGATACGTGTGCAAAATTTCAGGTCATTCGGACGTCGTTTGGTTGGGTTTTTGATAGAATGTGTGTTTTGGAAGTTTAAAAGGAACTTAGGCTTGAATTCATGGTGAATTGATGATTTTAATGTTGTTTGACGTGTTTTGATGATTGGAACAAGTTCGTATGATATTTTGGGTTATGTTGGTGCTTTCGGTTGAGGTCTCGGGGGCCTCGGGATGAGTTCGGGTGGTTGAAGGAGAGAAGTTGAAGTTGGAAGCTTGTTGGTTTTTGTTGCAGTAGATGTTTTCACGTCTGCAGAAATCAGACCACAGATGCGGCTTCGCGGAAGCGGAAGAAGCTCCGCAGGTGCAGTTTTGGGGCTTTGGCATTTTTTCGCAGAAGCGGACTAAGTTCCGCATAAGCGGTCACCACAGAAGCGGTTATGGACCGCAGAAGTGGTCCTGGGTGACTTAAGGAAAATCGCAGATGCGGTGGGAAGGCCACAGAAGCGGTAAAATTGTCACAGTAGCAAAAAGGACTGGGCAGATCCATTTCATTTAACCTTCGCGAATCTTAGAAATAACTCAACATTTTCATTTCGGACTAAGGAGATTTTGGGCGATTTTGAAGAGAGTTTCGAGGGCTTTCATCAGGTATGGATTCTTGGACTTAGAATACGTTATTATGGTGTAAAATCATGGATTAACACTGAAAACTCAAAGAATTTAAGGTTAAAAATGGAGGTTAGGGCTTGGGTTATTTTGAAACAAGAATTTGGGATTTGAGGGAGCATTTGAACTCCGATTTTGATGAATTTTAAATGTACGGACTCGTGGTAAGACGAGGAATCCGGTGATGTGAATTTCATAATTTTTCAAGAAGTGGGACCAGGGCTCAGGTTTTGCCAACTTCGAGATTTTGGTATTTTTCGAGTTCTTTTGATTGGGTTATGTTTCTTTAGCCTATTGTAATGTATTCGGTGTGGTTTTGGCTAGATTTGATGCGCGAGGAGGTAGATTCGAGAGGAAAAGGCATAGCAGACTAGTCTTGTGGCCGGTTTGAGGTGAGTAATAGATGTAGATGATGACCTGAGGGTTTGAAACCCCGGTATATCACACTGTGATGCTATATTAAGGCGAGACACGTACTCTATGGTGAGTGCGGGGTCGTTTGTGATCGGGGAATATGTCTTAGTCCGTCCGAGTGATGTTCATACTGTGTTATTGACTAGAAATTGATGTTCATACTGTGTTATTGACTAGAAATTGATTGGTAAGCATCCTACTTGGATTGCTATGAGCATATTTGGGCTGTGTGCCGATTATTTGGATCCCTTAGGGATTATTATCACTGTTTCCATGATGCTTAGCATGTTTTCATGATATCAGTCCTGAGTTAAACACTGTCTCGAAATGATTAGTAAATTTCTAAAGTTTTAAACACTTAATCTAAAATTCCTAATAAGTGGAACTGAAAATGATAAACTTGACTGTGCTTGTGTGGCTTACATGCATATATCTGGACTGAGTGTGGATCGGGCTGCACGCCGTAGCGAATGCTACGATGATATTGCGCTTGGGCTGTAGGAGCCCCTCCGGAGTCTGAACCCCCACAGTGAGCGTGGGTAGCCAAATGGATCGGGATGTGCGCCGCAGTGGTCATGTGCATTGCATTGCATTCATGCATCGATACCTATCTATTTTACCTGTCATTGCTTGTTGTTGTTACATCGTTAAATGTGTTGAATTACTGGTTATAGCTTCGCATTGTTATATTTCGGGATTTCTTACTTTCAGCCATTATATATGTCTATTACCACTGAGTTAGAAGTACTCACTTTACTCCCCGCACCATGTGTGCAGATTCAGGTGTTCCGGGAGCTTAGTCGAGTTGTTTTGCTGCTTCTAGAGCTTTCAGGAGTTGTCGAGGTAGCTGCCTGACGTCCGCAGAACCCGGCTCCTCCCCTTATCCCTCTTATCTTTCTGCATTTTAGAACTCTGTATTACATGAGAATTTTCTACTTTGTTATCTTAGAGGCTCTAGACTCGTGACCCCAGGTCTTTGGGAGATGTTGGTTATGTCAGTGTTTCATACTGTTTCTATTTAAATTATTCGGTTAATAGACTTGACAAACTGCTAATTTCCTGTTGTTACTCGGTAATGGGATTTGTGATTGGGTTGTGAGTATTGATTGGTCGGGCTTGCCTAGCAATTGTGTTGGGTGCCATCACGATCGGGGTTGGGTCGTGACAAGTTGGTATCAGAGCCTAGGTTACTAGGCCTCATGAGTCATGAGCCGGTTAGTAGAGTCTCGCGGATCGGTATGGAGACGTCTGTATTTATCCTCGAGAGGCTACAGAACCTTTAGGAAATGCTTCATATTCTTTAAACTCTTGTCGTGCGGCCTTGTTGATCCGAGAACTAAACTTCTATATTCTATTCTCTTGCAGATGGCGAGAACCCGTGCTACCTGACGTGGCGGACGAACACCATTGCCACCCACTAGAGGCCGTGGACGCGGCTGTGGTCGTGGTCAAGGCAGAGCAGTAGGGGCAGCACCTGTTGACCCACTAGTTGCCCCCATGGAGGACCAGCCTCCAGCTGTAGATGCTCCAACAGCACCTGTTCAGGCACCGGGAGTGCCCATTGTGATTCCTGGTCTTCAGGAGGCTTTAGCTCAGATCCTATCCATCTGCTCTGGTCTGGCTCAGGCAGTCTCAGCCACTACTGCCGCAGCTACTTCTCAGACCAGGGGTGGTCATCAGACCCCCGCAGCTCACACACCCGAGCAGGTTGTTCAGGGATTACAGACACCAGGAGTAGTCCCAACTCAGCCAGTTGCACGGGTTGCTCCAGTTGTGCCAGTCGCACCAGCTCCAGATTATGTGTTTCCAGTGATGCCAAACGACGAGCATCGTCGACTAGAGAGGTTCGGAAGGCTCCATCCTCCGACGTTCAGTGGTACTGAGGGCGAGGATGCCCAGGGATTTCTAGACAAGTGTCAGCGTATGCTTTGCACTGCAGGGATTTTGGAGTCAGGTGGAGTGGCTTTTACTACCTTCCAGTTCTCAGGGGCTGCATTTACATGGTGGGAGGAGTTTGAGAGGCGTAGGCCTACTGGAGCAGCGCCCCTTATTTGGCAGCAGTTCTCCACACTCTTTCTGGAGAAGTATGTATTGCAGTCTCGCAGGGAGGAGCTGCATCGTCAATTTGAGTGGTTGATTCAGGGTGACATGACTGTGACCCAGTATGAGTTGAGGTTTACGCAATTGGCTCGGGCTGCACGCCGCAGCTGTCATGTGCATTGCATTGCATTCATGCATCAATACCTATCTATTTTACCTATCATTGCTTGCTGTTGTTACACCGTTAAATGTGTTGAATTACTGGTTATAGCTTCGCATTGTTATATTTCGGGATTTCTTACTTTTAGCCATTATATATGTCTATTACCACTGAGTTGGAAGTACTCACTTTACTCCTTGTACCATGTGTGCAGATTCAGGTGTTCCGGGAGCTTAGTCGAGCTGTTTTGCAGCTTCCAGAGCTTTTAGGAATTGTCGAGGTAGCTGCCTGACGTCTACAGAACCCGAATCCTCCCCTTATCCCTCTTATCTTTCCGCATTTTAGAACTCTGTAATCTATGAGAATTTGCTACTTTGTTATCTTAGAGGCCTAGACTTGTGACCCCAGGTCTTTGGGAGATGTTGGTTATGTCAGTGTTTCATATTGTTTCTATTTAAATTATTCGGTTAATAGACTTGACAAACTGCTAATTTCCTGTTGTTACTCGGTAATGGGATTTGTGATTGGGTTGTGAGTATTGATTGGTCGGGCTTGCCTAGCAATTTTGTTGGGCTCCATCACAACCGGGGTTGGGTCGTGACATATCCGACATCAATCTATTATTTTTAAACTTGTAGTTCTTGATTTGCAAGAGGAAGAGATGTGTCAAGCCCCAAACCTAGGTCTGGACATAACATAACACCTGATGCCTAATTACATGTGACCGAGTGAACCAACTAGCTAACAAAATCAACCTGTGATATCATAACATACTGAATGCAGAAGATAAATTAACACATGCTGATATACTGAAAGTCTGAATAATATATATAAAAGTGTGAAAACACTGATATGAGTCTAAAACATATCTGAAGCCAATATTGCTTAACATGACAAACATGCAACTCTGCCTAACTGTTACTTTAGTCTATGAAGCCTCTAATAAAATACTGAAAATACCAATTGTATGTAAATACTAGAAGATTGTAAAATATTGATAATGCCCCGAAAGAACTGGAGCTCACCAAATAGCTAGTACGCAATTCCGAGCACTCTAAATCATCAACTTGTATATCATCATCTACATTGTGAGATGCAGGCCCGGGAAAAAGGGACGTCAATACATTTGAATTGTATTGGTATGTAAAGCAACTGAAAGAAATAATTATAAATGATGAAACTGAAACTAAGCTGATAACTTAGAACTGATAACTGTTGAAACTCAAACTGAAATTATAAGTGATAGCCGATAACCAAAATGCTAACTAATAACTGGACTAAACAAAGGAGTAGGGATATGAATACTTCCTCTTTTGAATGATGAACCACCTATTTATCTAAATAAACAACAGCCTCAGGCCCAATATATATGTGCACAAGCTACGGCCTCAGGCCCACGTATACGTATACATAACTATGGCCTCAGGCCCAAAATGCATAAAGCATAAACTTCGGCCTTAGGATCAAACATGCATAAAGCATAAACTACGGCTTTAGGCCCAAATATGCATAAAGCATAAACTACGGCCTCGGGCCCAAACATGCATAAAGCATAAACTACGGCCTCAGGCCCAAAAATCGATGTTCAACATTCAGGGATTTAAATTCAGGAACTGAGAATCATACTACAATATGTGATGCTGAAATGCTGAATCATATTGAGTTACATGATACTGGAATACTGAATAAGATTATACTAAGACATGTATTCTTGAACTGATTATGAAAACTGAAACATCATTTTTTTATGACATGCTAGGTAATCTAGACTGAGACTCATGGGCATCAAACCCAAGTCTATATTGATTACGCACTGAGCTCACAGCATTCAGAATGAAAGTCATGAATGAGTTATGAAGCTAGAGAATAGAAATTCTACAAGTATTTAAGGAACTAGGCTTCAGTATATTTCTGAGGCAATTAGTAACGTCTTTCAAGAAACATAGTGTAGGGAGAATTATTAACATTCCCAAACATAGATAATTAGCCTCACATACTTTGACTTTGGCCTTTTTAAGCGTACACAATGTATGTCACCTCTTTCAACAATAATCTATGGTAATATATATATCAAGAGGAACCAATATTAGCACTAATGCTCATGTTTTAATCACTTAGGCATTTTATCAAACACCTTATGGCGTAAAGCCCCACAGCTCTCATTAATAGGGTTTCCTTCACCCAATTATCATTCTACTACCTGTAGGTGGTTCTACAATCCCAAACAAATGTAACTAACACCATTTCTCATCACTGAAATGATTATAACAATCTTAAGTCAACAACTCAAAACCTTAGCATAGCTCATATGTTTCTCTTTAAAAATCCCATCTACTATTCTCCAAAAAAACTCATCAATTCATAGCTATAAATCATTAGGGAGTAGAAAGTTTATCTTTTTTGAAGTTCAATCCACTTGAATTCAAGTTCTAGTGTTTCTTTTCTCAATATTGATGTCTCGATCGAATATCTAATAATTTGAAGTGTTTACCCATATTAATAAGGTGATGGAAAATTGAAATTAACTTACAATCATTGTTAGAACTTACTTTGGATGATGAAAGGACCTTGGGGAAGTTAGGTTCTTGAGAGCTTCCCTTTCTAGAGTAAGTTTTCGTGGTTTGGGTGTGGAGGGTGAGGTAAGGTTTTAAATAAATGTACGCATCCCAAAAACTTGAGGAGTAAATAAAAATAGCTTGGATAAACATTGTTAGCATGGGGCATCATCAGAGGCGGCAAAATAACAGTGCAAGGTGCCATTAAAGGCGCCAAAACTACACAACCTTGAACTATTATGGGCGCTAAGGTTAATGCCATGAACAATGCCTTACACTGTCTAAAGTTGTGAGTTTTCATGGCCTTGCATTGTCTAAGGCTTTGAGTTTTTATGGCCTCCCAAAAACTTAGTCGATTATATTAAATTTTATGCACCACACTCTCGGTCTTGATTCCTAAACAACTATTTCTACCCATACTCACTCCAATAGGACTTCACAGGTCTAAAAGGTCACACTAATACTCAATTAATGCATCCATAATTAATCCAAATTTATGGTGTATTACATTATCTCCCCCTTAGGATCATTCTTCCTTGAATTAGTGTCTTGATTGTAACTATAACTAACTCTTCACCTTAAACGGGACTGATGGAAACATGTGAACACTATCCTGTCATGAACACATGTAACTAAACTGAATTAATACATGATTATTGAGCTGACTAAATAGTGAGCTAATTGAACACTGAAAGACATGGAGATTATAATATAAGGTCTGAATGAGAAGGATAGTTACCTTCAACATTTCTCCAAAACACCTGTCAGCTAACAGAACATAACATAGCTTCATAGGGCATCATAAAATGCATAACATGTAACATATACATGTATACTGTTCTGTTATGAATACTTGAATACTGAACTAACATGGATATATGAACACTTAACTAGAACAAATATTTGAGTACTGAACTGATATGAATATCTAAGCACTATGCTGACATCAATGTTTGGGTACTAAGTTGCCATGAATATCAGAGTATGGAACTGACATAATGTAACAACTCGACCGATCATTTTGAAGGCATGAGTATCTTTGTATGTTGTATTGTAATGTCGGTTTCAGTTTTCAGGTGATTTAGAATTAGTTTGGAAGAATGAATTTCATGTTTGATGTTTTAAGATGGAAGAATTAACCAAGTTTGATATTTGTGTATTTGATACCGGATCAGAGTTTTATGATTAAGTTAGGTCCGAATGGTGATTTTGGACTTGGACATATGCCTGAATTTTGCATTCAGATGTTTCTAGAAGGTCTCGGTACTATTTGGCGTAAGTTGGAAATTTGAAGGTTTGGAATATTCTTAAGTTTGATGGAGATTTGACTTTGATGATATCGGGTTCGAATTTTTATTTCAAGATTTGAAATAGCTTTTTTGTGTCATTTGAGACTTATGTCTATATTTTGAGGTCATTCTGAGTTGATTTGATATGGCTCGGCACGAGTTTTGGAAGTTAAAAGTTCAAAAGTTTATTAAGTTCGATTTGATGTGTGATTCGTATTTTTGATGTTGTTGTGCATGATTTGAGGCCTCCAGTAAGTCCATATTATGTTATGAGACTTGTTGGTATGTTCGGACGGGGTCCCGAGGGGCTCGAGTGAGTTTCAGATAGGTTTAGGTTGTGTTGTGCTCGTTATTTTTCTATTTCGACATCGATTCTTCAAGCGTAAATAGTACCACATTAAGAAAATAAGATCCAATTTCTATTTTCGTTGAAGCATTATATTTGTATTGTAATTACAGAGTTATATAAAAATGAATCGCCGAATTTGGACATCGTATGAGAAGTTTATGGTCATTTTACTAAGAATTGGGTTGCCAGATTTTTCAGATATTGAAACCACCATATATCCTTTATTATAAGGTCAAATGGAGTGATTCAAAAGCCTAACTTGATTGGAATTTTACGAGAAATCCATTGAGGTATCAAAAGTGAGTCTCGGGATCGTTTGGCACAAGATATGAGACAAAATGGTTGGGCAAAAGCATATAAAATCGAGGGTTTGTTCATTAGGTCATATTTTGAGTTGGGGAGCTCGAATTTGGGCGACTTTCACCACATGGATTGGGGTAAGTGTTCTATACTCGGTTCTAATAATATTTCATGAGTGCATCTTCGTTTTTAGAATTTGATTGATGATTTCAAAGTGAGATTTGGGTGATTTTGTCAAAAATTTCATAAAGTGAATATTTGAGTTTTGAACATCAATTCGGAGTCAGAATTGAGTGAAACTAGTATGTTTGGACTAATAATTGAATTGGTTATTAGATTTTGTAAGTTTTGTTTCATTCTGAGGTGCTGGCCTAGGTTTGACTTTTGGTTGACTTTGGGCTTTTGATTAAAGATTCTGCCTTTATCGATTGGGTTTATTTCGTTTGGCACTATTTGATGTTTTTGAGTTGCTTTTGGATAGTTTTGAGCCGTTCAGAGGTTTGTACGCATGTGATAGCATTTCTAAAGTATTATTTGGCTTGCTCGGTATTGGATTCCACTTGTTCGAGGTATGTAACACTTCTAAACTAGGTGTTGAGAGTATGAACGCCTGAATATACGTGCTATGTGTTTGGTGTTGAGGTGACTCACATGCTAGGTGACGGGCGTGTGAGCGTGCACCGTGTAAATTGTGACTCGGTTAGTTCTGTGGTGCTGTGTAGTCACCTAATTTTGTCTTTATCCATGAAATTCCTATGTGCTACAGTAATTGAGCTCTGACCCATGTTATAAGCCATGTTTAGGCTATATGCTTATTCTGTTGGCACCCACTGAGGTCATTTATGTTGTTGAGTTATTTGCTTAAATTGTAGCTACATACTTAGTCATATTAATTCATCTGCATATCATATCTCAGTCTCTGTTTTCATTTGTTGTCACATCATATTATCATTGTTCGGGTTGATGGCATAAGATTTGTGAGCCCGAGAGACTGAAGAGATTGATGACTGAGTTGGGGCCTGAGGGCCGGATTGTGAGTGATATTTATGGGATCGGGCTACATGTCACAACAGGTATATTTGATTCATGATGGGATCGGGTTGCACGCTACAACATACTATATATATATATATATATATATTTGACGGGATCGAGTTGCACGCTGCAACAGGCCATGATGGATAGTATTAACGCTTGGGCAGGATCTATCCCTCTAGAGTCTGACATACCAGCAATGAGTGTAGTTTTTATTGATTCATGATGGGATCAGGTTGCGCGCCGTAGCAGGTACCACACAGTGCTGAATGACTAAGTCTTCTGAGTGATTGAGAGTGATGAGTATGAATGTGAGACAGTGAGATTGAGTACTCTGAGAGTGTGAGCAGATGAGTTCATCACTATGATGCGTTGCATTTGACATGCATACTTGACATACATGCATAGAGATGCATTTCCTCGTGCTACACGGTTTTGTGATGTTCATGATTTCACATGCACATTGACATGTAGGCATAGAGATGTACTTTCCTTATGTTTTCTGAGAATGAAATATCTTATCTATTGTTGAAAGTTTCTAGAAAAAATCACAGTTTTTTATTTACTCATATTTTGGTTATTTCGATGATTTATTTGGGTTTTACTGTTACACCTAAAAAGTATGCCTATTTTTCCGTGACTGTGAACGATCTGAGCATCATATCTTTGAGTTATTACCTGTGCTGCTTTTATTATATTGTTACGATTTGTTTTTGGCTATTAGTCTTGGACTCTAACTGTTGTCTAAGCTCATCACTACTTTCAACCTAAGGTTAAGTTTGTTATTTATTGAGTACATGGGGTCGGCTGTACTCATACTATACTTTGCATCTTGCATGCAGAATTTAGAGTTGATGTTGTGTTGAGTGGAGGGAGCTAGCATTGAAGATGTACATGCATTCGGGTTATAGCTGCCTCTTGTTCTTGGCAGCTTTTTAGATTTATAAATCTATTTATGTATATTTCAAATAGATGACGTATTTATTTCTTACGAGCTTTGTAAACTCTAAGTCTTAGTAGCTCATGATTTGTACTACCAGTCCTTGGGAAATTATATAAAATTTAGTTATTTCATTTTTTACTCTTATCATTATCATTATATTGTGATTTATTGTTAATTACCTTACCTAGTGGGTTGTGTTAGGTGCCATCACGACTAGTTGAATTTTGGGTCGTGACAAGTTAGTATTAAAGCACTAGACTCATAGGTTCTACGAGTCATGACCAAGTGTCAAGTAGAGTCTTGCAGATCGATATGATGACGTCTATACCTATCTTCGAGAGGCTACAGGGCATTTAGAATAAACTTCCCATCTTTATTTCCTTATCGTGCGTCATTGATTCAGCTTGAAGCATATCTCTTTGAATTTCTTCCACGCAGTCGTATGCGCATGCGAGCACTCGGTATCAACTATACATTGATGCCTTGTGTATTCAATGGATACGGTGCGACATGTGTTTTCTGTATTTTGGTGATGGGCCAGTCTGGAGGACTTGAGTCCCGATTTGGACCGCAGCTTAGGCTCGGTAGTTTCAATTGTGTACGCATGTGCTTTTGGACTTATGTCTGGTAGTGTCCCTATGAGTGGGATTTATGGCTTGGTGAGTGGTTGGACGCCAATATGATCAGTATGACATGTACTCAGTAAGTATCTTGACTAACCTCAGAGAAGTATTGACGAGGTTTTTAAGTCAAAAGATACTCACTTTGCATAACATGTGCAGCTTAATAACATGTATAATACAGAGAAAATATTCGAGAAAGACAATTACAAATTAAAGAATATTAGCAATGAAGGTGCACGACTGGGATTGAGTAATAAACAAACTCTCCCAATTAGACATGTTCAAACAAATACAACTTGCACCAACCTCGATCACAAAGAGATATGCACAATATAATGTGTGTGCTCAATCACTCATACATGAATGTAAACCTGTGCCGATAATGATCTGATTCTATATCAATTGCCAAAATAATAAATTTAATAGAACTTCTCAAGAATCCAATACAATAACATATGCTGACAACGTTCTTTTTACATCAATCTGATACGCTACTGACAACTCAACAAAACATGAGATATCAACTCAACATAGGTAAATCCATCTTGACAACTAAATTATCAGATAATAATAGAGGCATAGATTAGCATGTTTGATACAACACGAAAATCATGTAAAACTGCATGACAAATATAAAGAATTCACATGCATAATAAAGAAGGTCACCCTCATACACTAGATAAACATCATCAAGAAAATCACCTTCAAACCACATAAAACCATCAATAATATCGCCCTTATTCTGCCGCATGTGAAATATCAAGAAACACGGCCCTTATTTCACCACATGCACATATCACCTCCCTTAATTTGCCACACGGGCAAGCCCAAGAAATGCCACACTTATTTCTCCTCATGTGCATAACTATAATCAAAATCGCACGATAAGGACCTCGTGCCAACACCCAATCATTCCGCCCAACATGTCCATGATGTCGCCCAAGCTCACACCATAAATATAGGTTGTAGGGCAATCGAAGCAATAATAAAAACCCAACGCAAGTCGGGGTTGAATCCACAAGGAGTTAGATTTTAAATTAGGTATACACCTAGTATGTGTATGATGTGCCTCAATTTACACTTCTATAATTTCAATTGTTGTTTCTATTTCTACTTTTAAACTATTGATTGTAATTGAAGATCTAAGAGACAATATTTTTGGTTTTGGTTATTTTTTAAGTTATGAAATATCTAGGGTTGCGACTTCTGCCTCGTTGGTTACCTAACAAATTTAGAGCTTTAGGGCATGTTTGGTTGATCAGGATACAATATAGCAATCACACTCAAATACTCACTTTATACCCCTCGGTAGTTTGAGTGATTTTTCCCAATGGGTATTTCACAAAACAAGTGATAAATGCTCAAGTCGGGTCTTACTATATCTAGATTTGACCCTTTAATTGGGGCTATCAATTTCTTGACTTCACCCCTATTTCTTGTTAGCCAAGTTTTCCTAGACTTAGTCTCTCTTTCTCAAGTAGAGACTAAGTAAAATAGGCATGAATCAATATTTACAACCATGAATTATCAAATTCAAGCAAGAACTAGGCTAAATATTATAGACCCAATCATAAAAAAAAAAGCCCTAAATCAATTACCCATACTAGGGTTGGGTCACAACCCTAGCTAAGGGTTTAGCTACTTATGGAAAATGAAGAAATTAAAGAAAAAACTAAGATAGAATTCATAATACTTGATTAAGGAAAGAAAATCTAATGTTTAGAAGCTAAACTAGAACAATGTTGCCCAATACAGTAAAAAAACAGCTCAGTTGCTCCGCAAAAATAAAACTTAACCTAAAAATGACAAAAATATTCTATTTATACTAAGCTAAAAATATCTGACAAAATTTCTCCTACGGAGGTTGTGTGGCCACACAATTATGTGTGCGGTCCGCACATTGAGACTTGGCTTGACATATTCTAGTTATGCAGCCGCACAATTATGGGTTGCGGCCGCACTCCTTCAACTTATGCGGACCGCACATTTATGAGTGCGGCCTTACTCTTGCTTCTGGGGTCGCACAATTATAGTGCGGTCCGCACTTCTTGACTTTGGGCTTTGGCATTGTGGGACTTCTGCAGACCACACATTTCTGAGTGCTTCCGCGCTCTTGCTTATACAGCCGCACAAAAATGGTACGGTCCGCATTTCTTCTTGACCTTAAAATCCCATCTCTCTAAACTTTGTCATCTGCGGTCGTACCGGAATTGTGTGGTCCGCACTTTGCAGAGCATTTCTTGTCAGGGGCTTTCTTCATGATCTGCGGCCGCACTTAATATTGTGCGGTCCGCATAGCGCCCTTTTAGCGTTGTTTTTGTCCTAATAAAAAATTACTCCTTCTTGAATTGATTTTCATCTCTTTAGCTCATATTGTAACACTCCTACAAGCAATCACATTTCATTAGTTTTCGGGAATACCTTTAAGCAATTTTAAGCTAAAACGAAAGTAAAAGAGTGCAAATAAGTAGTCAAAATTCCTACTTATCAACTCCCCCAAACTTAAGCTTTTGGTTGTCCTCAAGAAAATAAGGTAATTCCCACCTTCACAAGACAAGAACTATTTCAGCTGGTCTAAGGTGAATCAATCACACATCAATTGGGACCAACAATTACCCACAACACGTATGAATTAACAACAATGCAATGTTTTGACTTTTTGAGTACAATAGTTTTAATGTGACACTAGAGCATCAAGAGTTGACTAATTTATCAAGGAAGCTCGCCCTTTCACGTAGGTCACTGTGGATCCCAAACTCCTCCCCGTCTGCTCTCTATTAGCATAACTCACTTAAGATTGTAACACTCAAATTAAGAATTGTGAAAAGTTCGCTCATCCCTCTCAAAAGAATGTCACATGTACGTCTTTAAGTACCATATGCTTGCCCCTCATGTAAATCACCACTAGTGTAAGCTTACTCAACTTGAAATCATGCAGGGCTTTTTCAGGATGTAATGAAGGCTTTTTGGATCAAGGTAGGACTTGATGGAATAGAATGGGTTCATCTTTTCTTAAGCACTCCATTTTATCTTTTTGGCTCATACTTTGTCGACTCTTTGAGTCAATTTCTTTTTCCTCAGGGGAACTAGAGAGACGTAACGTCACTCTTTCATGGTCATGACATTCATTTTTCTCCTTTTTTGTTTACTCCATGCCTTTCATCCTTGTTTTTCTTTGAATCCCTTCAAATTTTTACTTTATTCACTTTCTTTTTGGCATTTTTCTTTTTGTTCTTTCTTTCTTTTCTTTGCCTTCCCTTTGATTCATTTCTTTCTCTTCTTTGTACCTTTTACAAATGGCTCGACTGGACGACTCGACAATTGTTTAAGTCAACACAAGAGTCAAAAGGTCACAATTAGAGCTATCTTCTGCCAACAACTTGTTTATAACCATAAGGTCATAGGTAAATATGTTGGTACCAAGTGAAACATGCTTGAGATCCTTTTATTCATTACTACTATTTTTGGCTAATCATAAAAGAAAAAGGACTTAATTCTTAAGAAGGTTGTCATGTCATCCATCGTTGGGAAGAGCCACCCGGTTCACACAAAACCCGCCTTTGGAAAGAACCGTGGCATTAAGAAAACCGAAGGCTTATTGTTCACTCAAACGAAAAAAATAGAAGCTAACAAATCAAAAAAGAAGCTACTAAAGAAAATAAGAATTTATACTGCTATGAAAAACAACTAAAGAAGCTATGAATTAAACTATGAAAAGTAAGACAAATGAATATACAAACAGAACGGAAACGAATATATACATCAAATGAGAGGGAAAAATATATATGCATAACCAAATAGAAAATAAAGATAAAAGAAAAATAGTATAAGAGTTATTACATGCCAATATCAATGTCAAATCAATCAAAATCGACCACCCCCTAAATAAAAATAAGCATTGTCCCTAATGCTTAACAAAAATAAGAACAAGGAAGGGTAGAGAGTTAAGAGAACTCCCTATGTGGTCTCAGTTTGCATGGCATCCTCAGCACCTTCGGTCTCCTCTAACTATATCTCATCATCACCTAGCTGAGGGATAACAGGGTTGGTGATATCTGGATCATCTCCTCAGCGGTGTCGCCAGCAAAGTCTGGCTCCTCAGATTGGCCGGCTGTTGTATGTGAAGCCTCGGGTACTGCTGATGCTGCTGGTGTTGTTCGGGCTGAAGATGATATCTCCATAAGTAAATCCAGTGGTAGATCACTGGCAGATGCAATCTTGGCAATCTCTTTTCTTAACTTCTCCACTGACTTCTTCGATGCCTAAGACTTCCGCATGTTTTTCGCTTGCTTTTCCAACTCCTCAATAACTTCCCCATGCGCCACCACAGTCTCCATAATAGTCTTCTGGTTGTCCAGAATCTTCTTCAATGTTTCCCACTGACATAGTTACCTGTGGTGCTGATGGGGCAGAAGACTGTGCTACAACATCATTGGATATGTCAGACAGCTTTGAAGTAGCTGCCTTTTTCCAATTGTTGAGACTCGCTAATGTCTAGGAGACTCGCACAGTCCATGGATAAGTGGATGAGGATCTAGAAGAAGAAGGTGATGTCATGGCTGCTGTCCTGATAGATGGACTGGATGCAGTAGAAGGCATGGCATTTATGGAAGGCTTAGGAGCTGAATCAGTAACTACTATCGTTGGCTCCTCAGACTGGCCAGCGGAGGTAGTTTCCTTACCCTTGAATTTCGGGTTGTCATCACCCTGTAGGTGGTACCATGAGAAAGGCTTATTGGCCTTTACTTTTATATCAAACTGCCTCGGCTCCACCTTTTGATCATTGAAATACTCTATGAGGAAGTTCAGGTACGGGTATGATCTTTTACCTTTTTGGACAGCTAATGTGATATTTGTGGACATGATCGTACCTATATTGATTGGGTACCCAGCCATAATAGAAGCCACCAGAACTGCTCGGGGAAGTGGGAGGTTGTTCTCATTTGAGCACGGATAAATACGGCTGCACACAAGGTCTGCCACCCTTTGGCTTTAAAGTTTAAGGTGGCCCAGACTATGGGAACCCCTGTTGTGAGCCACAGGGGCGGTGGTCCTCGAGCAGCCAAAATCTCAGCTAGCTAAGGGCGAGATGCATCACCCATAGCTAGCTTTTCCAAAAACTGGACTGCCTCGACTTCTTTAAAGCCCACATAAGTGTTCAGAGCACATGAGTCGAATCTGACTTTTAGGTTTTTCACTTTTATTATCTTGGTTCCCTTCTTAATGTGAGCCACATTGGCGTAAAATTCTTTAACCAAGTGCTCATTTGCATCGCTAACACTGTGGGTGAACCATTTACATCCTTTTTGCTCCTAGAACTGTCTAAGGACATTAGGGTTGTGAATGTCCAAATCCTTCATTAAGAACTGTCGCTTAACTGTAAGCATTCTCTGGGGCCACCACTCCCTGAATCTGGTAAAGGCAGTCAGGCTCATAAATTAGTCCTCCCATAACTCCTTCTTCTTAGTCCTCTCTAGACCTCCCACTGTAGTGTCACCCCCTCTACCATCATCTGGGACATCATCACCATCATCATCATTTATATATATTGGTGCAGCCGCGGCATGTGAGGAAGAGGGCTCGTAATCTTGGCTACCCTTTTCCAAACCCTCAGAAAAACTAGCAGCGAAAGAGGATTAATCTTTCAAAGGGAATCTACTCGGGACTTGTTCGGGTTGAGAATGGGTATCAGGCAGTGCTTGCACAGAGTTACCCTCAGAAGCTTTCCTAGATGGGAGATACTCACTAGACTCGGGAATTCAGGAATTCTGTTGGCGGTTGCTTTCTTGCTTATGGCTCTCTGTATGGCTAGTGGTAGGTTACTTTTGCCTCGACCTCGGCCTTGGGAGGGTTCTGCCCTCCCTTTTGATGTATCACCTCTACCACGTGATCTAACCATTGTCTGCAATACATAATAAAAGGAATCAGTTAGAGTTGGAGGTCACAGATGCATGTATGACAATCACAGGAAACAGACTTAGAGGAGGCAGTGCGGATCGCACAAAAGTGAGTGCGACCGCAGAATGCCAAGTGCGGACTGCACATTAAAGTGCGGTCGCACAACCAATAGTGCGGACCGCACAATTTTGAGTGCGGCCATACAACCCAGGTTCAGACTACTGGGTTTTCTGATCATTTAGCAGTGCAAACCGCACAATTTAGCTGCGGACGCATAATTTCACTACGGACTGCATAATTGTGAGTGTGGTCCGCACATTTCAAGCACCAATTTTTACCCTATTTAAAAGTTATGCAGGCGGCACAAAAGTGTGTGCGGCCGCACAATTCAAAGTGTGATGGTACTACACTCAGGGTTCTTGCAATTTTTTCACAAATTAAACATGGTGTGCATAAATTGATAAGATTGGAGGTCTACCCAGTGCCTAATGAACATATACGAAGCTACCCATATGATTTTTGAAGCACATACTAAGCAATTTGACATTTTTAGGCCTAAAAATAACTAAACTAATCAACTAAAACAAAAGCAAAAATAAAGAAGAATGAACAAAAATTTAACATGGATTGAACATACCGGTAGTGAATGATGCAAGTGAGAATCTAACTTGATAAAATGAGGGAAAATTTAGAACTAATTGGATATGCACTGTGTTTGCTTAGGGCTTGGGAGTTCAGAGACTGTGAAGTGTGAATAGTGTTGAAAAGCCCTATTTATACTTTGACCAAGTCAGGTCCAAAACTTGCCTGAGTGCGGCTGCATAATTTTGAGTGCAGTCCGCACTCTTTACCTGAACCTTGTAAGAAGCTCTGCGGTCTGCACAAAAGTGAGTGTGACCGCAGAATTTATGCGGACCGCACAAATTTGTGTGCGGCCGCAACTTGTGAGTGAAATTTGGCAAGCCAATCTTCAGAGAGCATGTACTTTTGGTCTTCCAGTTGTGCAACCACACACAAAATTGTGCGTCCGCAGAGTGATTGTGCGGTCCGCATAATTCTAGTGCGGTCCGTATTTTTGTGACACTTAGCCAATTTTTCTTGCACAGTCTCTGCAATGCACACCCATTCCTGCATACACTTCGAAACTAGTTAGCACAAAATAAGTCTATCTAATTAAGAAGAACAAGAAAAAGAAAAAGATACATGGATTGCACGACGTAGATTACCAATCATTTGAAATGCAGAACCGCCACAATGTGGCCATCATCAACCTTGCCAAGATAATGTTTAACCCGGTGCCCATTGACTCTAAACACCTCATCGTTTTTATTTTTCAAATCTAGAGCACCAAAGGGGGTTATATTCACCACTTCAAATGGGACACTCTATTTTGACTTCAACTTGCCTGAAAACATTCGTAACCGAGAATTGAACAATAGCACAAGATCACCCTCTTTAAACTCCTTGTTATGGATGTACTTGTCATGTAGGTACTTCATCTTCCAAATAGGGAAATATGTCACTCTTTTTGACACACACTAAAAAGTAAATATGGTATTATTTTGAATAACTAGTTCCCAATCAAACGATATGAGAAGTGAAGTCAACAATTATTTTACTCAATAGTTCTTCAATTAAAAGATTATAGCTATAAACAATAATAAGACCAGAAATTATTCAATAGAAATTGCTACTGCAATTATGAGGTTGGTGCATTAGGTTGATTGAATTATGTATATATCCGTATGGAGAAAAATTATGTATATCCACATACTATTGTTGCATTGTTGGCATATGGTTTCCTTGTAATTGGTGAGTTTGTGGGGCTCTTATCTTTCTTTTTTCTTTTCCAGAGTGAGGGCTATTATCCTAAAATGCCGAATTGGCAGAGACAGAGTCAGCTACCGCGGTGAAAGTGGAAGTACATTGGGTAACAACCAAATACTAACCGATAATATAGCAAATAATTAGTAACCCAGATACCAATATTTTGGATTCTGTCCTCCTGAAAAGCATCTCATCCAATCATCCAAAATCAAAACAAGATGAGTATATGAAAACGCCAACTCAAATACACGCACATATCCTCCTATAAACAAGCCTTGAACCTATGTTCTGGATAAAACATTGGATTTAATGGTGTCAAAATACTTATTTTACGCGTAATACTTACACTAATTTTGGTTTCCGTTAATCAAGAAGATAAACGTGGAAAATATTATGGATAAAGTTCAAAGGTTTTAATCTGAGTCAATGACCCACTTATCTCCTTTTCCCTACACTTTTTACCTTTAATAATTCAATTCATCCCCCACCAGAGCACCACTGGCCAGGATACTATTTTTATTCAACTTCTTAGTCTTCCATTTGCCCCTTCTTCCTTCCCAACGATCATAGTATTTATTCTTCCTAACGATACAAGCTTTTGGCTCAAATCTTACCTTAATTTTCCTATCGAAAAAGTTGAGTAGTTCTTGCTTAGATATATTTCTTCTCCTATTTCTATTTGAGAAACTTGTTGTTGATATAAAAGTGAAGGTTGGATTTGGTGGGAATTTGTTGTTACATGCTTTAACTTGACAGGTCCAAATATCCTTAGCAAAAATGGCAGCTTCTTTGAAGAATAGTTTCTCTGTTTATAATTCCTGTGAAGCAAACTTCAAGTCCAAAGTCAAAGGGTCATCTGGTTTTGGCACTCTGCAACTTCCCGAGTTATCAACCAAAGAGTTTCTCGGAAAATCCTTGGATTTGTCGAATCAAATTGGTTTGAACCATTGGAATGTTAAAGATTCAAAACCCATGTTGGTCAACGTATGTTTTAATTTATTAGTCTTTCTACTTGTGTTTTCCTTTTCCAATTATATATTTTTAATTTGGTTTAATTAAATCAGTAAGGTTTATTATGTGGTGACAGGCACAAGCATCAATATGTTTTAGCAAAGCAATGAGATGGTGGGAAAAGACCATTAAACCCAACATGGTAGAGATCCATTCAGCAAAAGAACTTGTGAATTCATTGTTGAATGCTGGTGGCAGATTAGTGATTATTGACTTTTATTCCCCTGGTTGTGGAGGTTGCAAGGCTTTACATCCTAAGGTACAAGATTTTGGGATCAAATTGACCAATTGATAATTTTTTGTTGTGCTAATATTAATGATGTTTATTAATGTTTTTGCAGATCTGTCAGCTGGCTGAATCAAACCCTGATGCCATTTTCCTCAAAGTAAATTATGAAGAACTAAAAACTATGTGCCATGCTCTTCATATACATGTTTTACCCTTCATCAGATTCTACAAGGGTGCACGAGGCAAAGTTTGTAGCTTTAGTTGTACTAATGCAACAGTAAGTAATTTGTTTTCTGGACAGTCAAATTATATACACTGTCAGTGAAAGAATTTATATAAAAAAATATAAGAGAATCAAACTTTCTTATGGTAAAATTTGTATTTGTGCAGATCAAGAAATTCAAGGATGCATTAGCAAGGTATGGGACTGAACAGTGCAGTCTTGGTCCTGCAAAAGGACTTGATGAATCTGAGCTTTTGGCTTTAGCCTCAATTGGCCTATTATCAAGAAATTCATCTTTGGATTCAAAGCAGAGATTTGAAGAATTTGTTTTAGCAGCTGTAGATATGTCTAGCAGTTTAGATAGATTTGATAGCAGGATTGGGCTAAAAGAAGCCAAACAGTTGTTGGTGGCCTAGCTAGAATATAGATTATAGAAAGTTTGTTGATTCTTGTGGTATTTTTACTAAAAGCAGTTTTGGTAATATAAAAAAATAAAAATGTACATATTATCCGTAGGTTTGCCATAAGCGGGGGTATTTATTGTTTTTGGGATAAGCTCTGCATGTAATGATCAATTTGGATTTGGTTAAGGAAATACAACACTTTGGTTTCCATTACCGTTTTATCCTACTAGTTTATAGGTACGCGCAAATGATTATAAACTTTTAATATATATATATATATATATATATATATATATATATATATATATATATATATATATATATATATATATATATATATATATATATATATATATATAAAATCAGATTGTATTTGAATTTGAAAAAGAATAAACATGGAAATATAAGTCTAGAAAATGACGAATCTTAAAGTTATTAAACTAACTAGTCTTGAATATGACGAATCTTAAAGTTATTAAACTAATTAAGTAAAGGAATAAATCCTACCTCACAAAAGTGCTCACGACACCTAGGGGTGTTCGTAATTCGGTTTGGATCGGTTTTTCCCTAAAAAGAAATCAAATCATGTAAGTCGGTTTTTCAAATATTAGAACCAAACCAAACCAATTAAGTTAGTTTTTTCTCGATTTGGTTAATGTCGGGTTTTGTCGGGTTTTTCTTAAATATAAGACATACACTATCAAACACATATTCCGGCGACCACATTATCAATGTAACACTATCAAATTAATTGTCATTTGAGAAATCTATTATTTACCAAGATATACTGATGATAATTGAATCAAACAGTGATGAATAATTTAAGAACTCAACTAAAAATATATTATTTTTTACACGAAATGGATTCTTACACTTAATAAAAGAAAACTACCTATCAAACTAGAATGTAAATATAAAGAACCATACTAAAAGTGCAAACTATTAACATTTACCATAAAAATTTTAAAACTTTGTATAAAAATATATATATATATATATATATATATAGGTGTAATAATAAATTTAAAATAGCAACTATTATAGTCGGTTTGGTTCGATTTTTTTTTTTTGGTTCTTTCCTGACTAAAACCAAAACCAAACCAAATTTTATCAATTTTTAAAATTCAAAATCAAAACCAAACCAAACCAAAAAGTTTTGACTTTTTCGATCGATTTGATTTGATTTTCGGTTTGGTTCAGATTTTCGAGTTCTTATGAACACCCTTAACGACAACTATGTGTTGGTACCAGAGAGGCAGACACAAGTACCCATAAAATATCATAGTATTACATTTTCCTTCATAACAAATAACCGGATAATTATTGTATACTTTTATCATGATTTCTCAAAGAGTCATCAACTTGGTACAAATTAAACAAATAAATGTTCCTTTTAGAAATTCGAAATAAAAAAGGTTGGTCATATAATTTATTGAAAAAGTATAATTAAATGATAAGGTAATATCTGAAAATGATTAATATTGAGTGATATGTTGTAATCAACGACTTAATCTATAAAAAAGATATATGGAGTTATTTGTTGGAATCGATAAAAAGTAAAAATATTATATTTTAATGTCAACTCATTTTGAATTTTTAGACATCAAAATTTTATCGGATCAAATCAATATGAAATTTGGGTTTGATCTTAAATTTAAGATACTACAAGTAGGGTCCATCGAGGTTTCTTGGATACTACTTTATCTGAAACCCTAACTTGGAGGGTATTCTACACAAAACTCTAATTACACCTATAAAAGGGGGCCATATATTCCCTTTAAGAGCACCTCGAAATTCTATAAAAATTCATGGAATATTCATAAAGAGATCAAAGACATCAAATATTGTCTTTCTCAAAGCCATCCGAAGTGATCAACGGATATTCTTCCTTTTCCTGTAGATCAAATACATCCTAAGTAAGTTCGCATCATCCTACATTCGAAACATAAAATGGTTAAGCCCTCAAATCACGAAAAACAATGATGGTTAAGCCCTCTAATTAAGGAAAAAAATCTAGAGAGAAGAATCAAGGGAACAAACAGAATTGTACCCGCATCATTTTATCAATAAAATTATATTTCTTCATATTTATATTGTGGTTGCAATGTATTTTTGTATCACAAATAAATTTGCTGCGAACAAATAGGCACGCCCAAAGGGACCAAATCTGCCCTTCGTCTCTTCTGTCATGGTGAAAAGAATGTGGTGTCTTTTTTACTGGTACTTCAAGCCTCATTTACGAATATCTTGTAAATCTATGCCTCGGCAAGCCTTGAAGTAGGGGACATTTGTAGACATTAAGATTTTATTGGTTCAAATTCATATGAAATTTGGGTTTGATCTTAAATTTAAAATACTACAAGTAGGGTCCATCGAGGTTTCTTGGATACTACTCTATCTGAAAACCTAACTTGGAGGCTATTCTAACCAAAACCCTAGCTACACCTATAAAAGAGGGTCACATATTCCCTTTGAGAGCATCTCGAAATTCCATAAAAATTCATGGAATATTCATAAAGAGATCAAAGACATCAATTGTCTTTCTCAAAGCCACCGAAGTGATCAACGGATGTTCTTCCTTTTCCTGGAGATCAAATACATCCTAAGTAAGTTCACATCATCCTACATTCGAGACGTATGATGGTTAAGCTCCCAAATCATGGAGAACAATCTAGAGAGAAGAATTAAGGGAACAAATAGATTGTACCCGCATCATTTTATCAATAAAGTTATGTTTCTTCATATTTATATTGTGGTTGCAATTTATTTTTGTATCACATATAATTTATTGCAAAACAGAATGCATTTAAAATTGTAACTATGTCAAATTTTATTGCTATATTAAAAATGGGTTTGATCCTTTTTTTTAATTTTCTTTCATCACCAATGGTCTATATATGGAAATAAATTTGTGCACCTGAAGATTATTGTCAATTTGGAAATAATTTTACTTTCGATGAATTTGAAAAAGAACTGAATTGGACTATTTGTCTAATTAATTAATTAATTCAAAACTTAATTATTTGTTCTTTAAATAACCTAAGTTATTTTTCTGTTGATTCAGATTCGCTTAGCTCATAAAAAATTAAATTAATTATAATTATATTCTTATTCAATAAGAATTATTTTTCCAAAAAAGAGATTCTTTTAGACCTCAAAGGATTAAGAATCACTATATTCCAGAAATAAAATTTTAAAATTCTTATGAATTTACTTTTGAAACTGTAATTGCTTTTTATAGTAAAAACACACTTAAATTCATCTATATGTATCCTATTTGACCAAAAAATATAAACCTTTGGTGATACTAATTAATTTTATGTAACAAGGGGTTAAATCGAGTTAAAGATAATATCTCTAGATTTTATAACTAGTCAAATCAAGTATTGCAAGACAATGCTGGTAAGGGATTAAATGCAATATGCATTGAATTTTCTGAATAGCTTCAACAATGATAATTAAATATCAAGTAGTAAATAACAATAAATGGCATTAACGTAAATAAGGAGAAAGATTCACCTAGTATTGAATTAGGTGGATGATTTGTTTTTCTGACAAAGATAAGTGGCAAACAAATCCTAGAATATTAGTACTATTCTCGAATTTGGTAGAAAAGTGTGGAATAATGGAAGGAAGAATCTTATTAGAAAGGTAGTGTTTAGCCTCATTTATTTTTTTTTAAGATTAAGACGTCTGAATCTGAATACACATCTGAATATCAAGATGTGTGTTAAGATTAAGACATCTGAATCGGAATAAACATCTGAATAGATTAAGATGTGTATTAAGATCTGAATAGAAATAATTAAGATTGTTTGATTTTTAACATCTGAATGTATAAAATTTATATTTATTTGAAAATTAATAAACTTAAAATTTAAATGAAATAACTAATCTAATATTCTATCAATAAAATATATAGTTTTTTAAAATATGATAGTTGTTGGTGGTGATAGCTAATGGGTGAATGCCGACTAGAGGCGGTGGTTGGTGATAGTTTTGGTTGATGATGGTGGTTCGTGCTAGTAGCTAGTAGTGATTGGTAGAGGTGGCGATTTTGATTGAGGATGGTGGTGGTAGTTGATGATAGTTAATAATGGCGGGTGGTGGTAATAGTTGTGACCGAGGAAGGTGGTGGGTTGGTGGTGGTAGGTTATACTGATGGGTAGTGCCGGTTGTGGTTGGTGATGGTGATGGGGTGGTCAATTGTGGTAGTTAAGGTGGATGAGTGTTGATTGTGGGAGAGAATGATGGTGGTCGGAGTGGTGGAGATAGTGGGTGGTGATGGTCGATAATGGTGGCCGTTATGATTGAGGATGATGGTGGCGTGGTGGTGGTTGAGTATAGTGGTGGTGGCGGCGGCGGCATGGTGATAGTTGATAATGATAGGCGGTGACGGTAGTTAATAATGGATATGTGATAGCATCTTAATGAAATTAAGTCTCTGTTATAGATCTTAATCATACAGAGTTATTCAGACCCATTAAGTGGTTGTAAAGTAAAAAAAAAATACACTTAATGATTAAGATCTAAATAATTAAGATTCAGACATTAAAAACAAACACACTTAATGTATGAAAGCTGAATGATTAAGATTCAGACCTCCATTAAGTGCAAATAAATAAGGCCTTTGTGTCCTTTTCTAGAGAGATTTTCCTCCTCAAAAAGTATTCTTATCAAATATGCCTTTCAGCTTATCTCTTTTTCTATTTATATTGGACATATCCTAGTGAATCCTAAAAGTAAAAATATAAAGAATATTCAATGGAAATTCTCTTAAAGATCTTATTACAAAACTAGCTGTTACTACTGCTCATGATGCTTGACCTCGGCCATTATTGACTTCCCAGCTATGAGGCCACCATTCACTATTCGACCTCGGCCATATTACTTTTCATAATGCCAATTCATGTTAAATCTCTTGAAGTCAAGTTTTAACCTATACAATTAGTCCATCTGCTTATTGAGGCCGACCTTGATAAGCGAACTTTATTAGTTGTGGCTAAGAGATTTAGGTGTGCAGTTCGAGTAGTAATGTTTCGGATGAGGTGGAAACGTGGCTCTTTGTAAGCCGTAACCTATGGTGATGTCGATTCAAAGTTGTCATCATAACATCATGTGTCATTGTTATGCATTTTCCCGATGTGTTGCATTATTTCTTGTGCTTCTGCCATTTTGATACCTACACCGGGCATTAACGGTATATTTTCTCGGTACTGATGTCTGGGTTCTCATAAATAGGGATATGAAACCCTTACCTCACGCTTTGCATTCTCAAATATTGAAATTTTGTATCTTCTTATTCCTTCTTCATTCAGAGATCTTACCTTTACTCCCGTGTCCTTGTTATCACCAATTTTGGTGATTTCTGCTACTCACAACTACTCTGTTTTTATATATTCTTCATATATAAACAAACAAAGATGGTTAATGCATCTTCTAGTTTTAGGAGGGGCGACCACACCTATTCACTTGGGGGTGCGCATGCCTCCCCATGATGATAGCGTTTCAGTTGCCATTGAAAATAGGAACCTTCCTAGGATGGAGGAAATAATCCCTTGTAGTGACAAAGACAAATCTGATTTTTCAAAAGTGCCTGAAGACGTCCCTAAGTTTCAGAATCATTGATGAAAGAGGTGTGCCTTGCTGTATTTATGGATAGATTCAAAATTCCCACTTGCATTGACCTAGTTCCAGCAAGGCACGATGTGGTGCAATTACACTGTCCTGGGTACTGCACTTTCTACGTGTACCCTTTTCACGTCGGTTACTCTTTTCCCATCCTCCTCTTGGCCAAGTTCTATCGCTGCTACCATGTCTGCCTAGGCCATTTTTCTCCATAAATCTATAAATTTATCTACATACTTACGAAATATGCGGAACTAGCCGCGGTCGAGTTGACATTTCGCTTTAATGCCCCTCTTCTCCCCCTACTTCTATAGGGGACGATGTTACATCTTCTGCATAGGGGTAGCAAATGTCTAGTATTGAATATAGATGACAAGGAAAACCGCCAGTTTTTGCTCAATTTTTTCTACGTCAAGACTGACGATGTAGTGGTTAATACAAGTGGTTCCCTGAGGTTTGGAACTACGTACATAAGCATATCCCTTCTTCCTTCTTTTTATATTATGCCTTGGTTCCGCTAATTTCAAGTGTAATTGACATTTTGCTCTTCTTTTGCAACCAAAACCGAACCTCTGCCGTTGGTCGAGGACATACACGATTGGGTAAGCCGGATTCTCCCATACACAATGGGGATCCATGAATGGTTGGTCTTCCTTAAGAGGTTTGGGCATGCGCCTTCTATGACTGGTGAGTTTACTCGTTTTGGATATTTATCACTTCATGAGGGCCGTCTCTTAACCTTTCCTTCCTTTTTTTTCTTTCATCCAAGGTATCTTCGAGGAGGTTGAGCGCTCTTACCCCGGCGTTCCGCCAAAAAAAACTACTACAGGGTCCACCCCTGACATGACTTTAACCAGGCGTGCATGACTATCCACTTTAGCTTGACCATCGATGGCTTCGGTACCAGAGACTCCAACCTCTCCCCTGCTGCATTAAATAAATTAAGATTCATCGCCGAGTGAGGAGGATTTGGTTCCTCGTAAAAAGAGGTCGATGGATGTCGGAGATGTAGTAACCCGAGCAGTAGACTCTACCCGAGATAATCGTGAGCCGATTACCATCGCGTTTGAATGTGATGTATACTTGACATCTAAGTTCGTGCCATCAGCGGGGACCGTGGAGGGAACACTTTTTCCTAATGCCGAAGTTAGAACTTGCGGGCCGCTTATGGAAATTGCAGGTACCAGGCTTCGAGATGAGCTGTCATCCTCGAGACTAGTTGATGTTCCCACCACCTCAACCGATAAGAGAGGCGAAGAGGTTGTCGAGGGTGTCTATGAGACAGGGTCCAATCTAGATCCTGACAAGGTTCAGATGCTGAGCACCAAAAAACTATCATTCATTTTGATAGGTTACAAGTACCTTAGGCACAAGTGATCTAACAAACTTACCATTCAGAACCAGATAAGGAACCTGTTATACATCTATAAATCCTTGAGATCACAAAGTTCCAGGTTGGGATCCAGCCCTTGGGAAAGCAAGGTGAATGCTATTACTAAATCAAAGGACCTGCAGGAGCTGACCATAGAAGAGCTGGTTGGAAATCTGAAGACCTACGAGATGAAGGGGAAGATAGACAGTGAAAGAAGAGAACCAAAGAAAGAAAAGAACCTGGTACTCAAAGCTGATAGCAATGACTCAAGTGAGGAAGAGTATAAGGAACAGTCGAGGGAACATGTCCCTACCAGTTCCCGAGGAGACTGTATGAAGTTAACTCTCCAGCAAGAAAGTTGCTTCCAGCACATGCTATAGCACAGGAACAATGCAATAGTCAACTTTCTGTGGAAGGCTCTTTACCTACCTTGCTTAAATCATTGTAAGTAATGTCACACATACATAAACACAATAAAAGAAGGTGTTACTTCATGAGATAACTAGATGAAGGACCTGAAGCATGCCGGGTACAATCATTCAAGTTAGTCGACTCAAGATAATTTAGGCAGTGTGTCTTTAGAATCATAGGAACCAGATTAGGGACTTGATACCTTCGTGTTCCCCTGACAGAAGTATAAGTCGGTAGTACAGCTAGAAAGAAAATACAGAAAGTGACTGCCTGCAACTGTACATGCAATAGTACAACAGACAATGTAGCAATCACTTCCCATTTAGAAGGGGCATGGACTAACCAAGATTGGACATCACCATTGTGAATTGACATCACTAAGGTGATGTCTTTTGTAATATATCCTAGTGCAAAACACAAGGCATCTCTCTCCAAGACTTGTAAAATTAAAAACGGAAATACTCTCTCAAGTGCAAGAACAACCTCTCTTAAGAACAAAGCTACTTCATCCTCAAGGACCGGATCCAAGATTGAAGATATCTTAAGTCCTTAGGTTTGTTGAGTCTTTGTTACTTATTCTTCATTGCAATTTCTTAGAAGTTGTTTTTAGGAAACCCAAAATCACAAACCCTCTAAGTTTTTGTCTTGTCTGGGGTTATTCGAGCTGTAAAGTCTTTGTAACTTAAGAGTTACAAAGTGGCTTGTAATAGTGTTATTACAAGTTAGAGTAATTAAAGTCTTTATCACTAGAGAGTGACAAAGTGGCTTGTGGTGAGAGCATCACAAGTAAGTTAATGTCTTTGTAACTAGGAAGTCACAAAGTGGCTTGTGGTAAGAGTACCACAAATTAGTTGAATTCTTTGTAATAGGGTCATTAGAAAGTGGCTTGTTATAAGGGTTTACAACTTAGTGAAGTTGAAAGCCTACAAGTGTAGGTCGTGATTTTTGTCCCCTTGAGTTGGGATTTTTCCACTTAAAAATCCTCTGTGTTCTTTATTTTCTGCCGAGCTACTATGGGAACAATTAGAGAACCTGATTCCCTATACTGGTTGGTTTTACAGTCTGTTGCTTACAGTGGGAACTTATAGAGAATTCGATTCTCTATAAAGTCGGAACTTATCATGTGTATCATTTACATACTTATTTAGTTGTTAGCACTGTACCATATTGATATAAGACCAGATCGCTATATAGTTCTGTTCATCAGTATTTTCAGAGGAAACACATAGAGAACCTGGTTCTCTATACAGTCTAGTAGACGCATAGTTTCTAACAATTGATATCAGAGCGGGTTCTTTCTAAAAGTTTAACACCTAGAAAGGATCGACATGGCGATCCACCAAACTTCGAACAAAGTCAATCAACCAATAGACCATAAAGATTTCAGAAGATGGGTTGCAAAAATTGTGGTATCCCAAAGAAAAGAAGTTCTAGCGGGAATTCCAAAGGAAATGATTGTTGTCATAAGTGTGGAAATCTTGGACACTTCATCAAAGACTACCCATTTTTGAAACAAGAGCATCACAACACAACTCTGACAAAGTAGCAAAAACGAATCTGGCTCCTGACAAACGATTCAGCCAAAAAAGTGCAACTGACAATGTTGTGAAGCAAGCTCTTGCTATATGGGGAGACTCCTCCAGTGAATCAGAAGAGAAACCAAATATAGGAAGCATCTCCATGGTGGCAATGAAAAATGAAGGTGATTCATTATTTGCATTGATGGCTCAGTCCGATGAGGATGTAGAGGATGATGATGATGAGGTAAATTGTATGGATATTCAGAGAAGTATGAAGTCTTACTCTTCAAAGAAATTGATGTCATTAGCAAATGTTCTAATTGATACATATTATAGTTTTGTTAATGATAATGATGCCCTAATCATAGATCTAGGAGATGATGAACAATCTAGAGATGATTTGATGGTAGTGGTTGTTGACTTGAAGAAAACCATAGAGAACCTTACTCTAGTAGAGAAAATTGCTGCTACGGAGTAAGAAAGGGATGATATGGTAGTTTCCTTTGAAGAATTAATGGAACAAATGGAAGAAGTAATTATAGAACACAACTTGTTAAAAAAACAAACAAAAAATGGATGGAGAACATTGAGGGAGAGGAAGTGGTTAGAAAGGCTCAACTTGAGCTTGAGAGTGAGCTTAAGAAAATTAAAACAAGTCTTGTTGCTGAGCTTGAAAAGAATAGACAACTTCAGGAGGATTTAAAAAGGGTTAAAATAATCTTGATAAGTCACTTAAATGGACCCGGTCCTGTGATGTAATAACGTATATGTATAGGAGTAATGATAGAAACAAGCAATGCATCACGTTCCAAAAGGCTAAAACCTCATATAATCCCCATAGGAAGTATGTAACTATGGCTGATAATAGTTTGTGCACTCACTATGGTCAAACTAGTCATTACAATGGCTCTTGTAAAGTTAAAAATCAGTCTGTGTAGAAAAACAAAGTCTTTGTTGAAAAAAGGCGTACTGATGAGGAACTTGGTTCCCTGAAAATAAAATATGTGTTGCCTGCATGGGCAAAAAGAAGTTTGATCCGCTTGTTCTATCATTATATAAGACCCAAACTGGCTTGGGTCCCTAAGTCTAATCATTAAGTTAAGTGTGCAGGGATAGTAAAAGGGAGCAGTCAATAGTGGCACATGGATAGCGACTGCATGAAGCTCATAACTGGAAGAACAAATGATTTTATTTCACTGAAGGCTCTTCAAGGAGGGAGTGTATCCTTTGAAAATGGCAAGAAGGGATACATTTTAGGAGTTGGAAGGATCGGGAATAGTATGATACCATTGAACAGTAGAGTACCTGGTCCTCTAAGAGATTCTGCTGGGTATTTCCCAAATCTGTGATAAAGGGATCTTGTCTGTCTAAGTGCTGTTAATGATAATGTTGAGCTATCACATAGAAGGCTCATTCATGCAAGTTTCATGCTGCTGAACAAATTAGTCAAGAAGGACCTGGTTCATGGTCTGCTCAAATCAAGCTTCAAGGATCACAGGGTGTATAAGTCATATGTAAAAGAAATGCAAGTCCGATCCTCTTTCAAGACCAAAAAAGAAGTTAGTATCTCAAGTCCACGTGATCTCCTCCATATGGATCTATATGGACCTATGAGGATGCCAAGTAGAAGAGGAAAGAGGTGCATATTCTCGTTAGTATAGATAATTACTCCAGATTTACATGGACCTGTTCCTCAGAACTGGAGATGAGACGCCAGCCAAAATAGAGGAACCTGGTCCATCAATCACAATATATGAAGGAGAAAATAGAGTTGTGGATGTTGTACATGGAACTCCAGCTATTGAGAAACTTAAACCAGATCAAAGACAAGAAACTCACTTGCCTTTTCAGCCTTTCTCTCTCAAATAAAGCCTAGGAATATCAAGGAAGCATCGGAAGATGCTGACTGGATTACAGCTATGCAAGAAGAGCTCCATCAACTTGAGAGGAACAGTATGTGGAACCTGGTTCCACGACCTACTAACGGAACTATTATGGAAGCCAGTCTCCGGGTGCTTAGTGTGAAAAAACAGGAAGGAACCTACTCATTGTGCATATTTATGTTGATGGAATCATCTTTGAAGCAACCGTTGACTCCCAATGTGAAGAATGTGCATAACTCATGGGAAGTGAGTTAGAATCGAGTACGATAGTGGAACTGAATTTCTTCTTATATGTACAATTGAAGCAAGAAGCTGCTGTAGAAATTTGACATGGAGACATCAAAATCCATTGACATAGTTACTTGTCTAGATTGGATGAACCTGGTTCCCTTATACATCAGACCATGTATAAAGGTATCATAAGGTCACTTATATAGCAGACCATTGTTTTTAGTGTGGGTCTGTGTTCCGGGTTTCAATCTAATCCAAAGGAATCTCATCTGAAAGCTGCCAAGAGAATCCTAAGATATCCCAAAGAGATGCAAGACCTGGTTCTTTACTATCCCTCAGTTGATAACTCTGTCTAGATTAGTTAGGCTGACGTTGATTATGCAAGCTATCTGGTGAACAGGAAAAGCAAATCGGGAATGGCTCATTTCCTCAGATCATATTTTATCTCATGGGTTCTAGAAGATGAAGGATCAGGTAGCGGAAATCTTCACCAAGGCGCTGAGCAGGGATCATTTTGAAAGAAATCGTCTGGAGTTGGGGTTGATCAAGTTCAACTGAGGACCTAGTCCCTCGATGATTGGCTATGTTAAGAAGGAAAGGTACAATGCTAAAAAGTATTTTTCAGCGACATCTAACCCAAATCCATACTGTTACAGGTATACACATATATTAGTTTTAGAACAAAAACAAGTAAGATGACTTTGCACTTCTAGGAGTCCTTGCTCAAAATTTTCAAAAACCGTTAAGGAACCTTGTTCTTGTGACTTAGGTTAGTAGTCTTTTCATTACCTATATGCCTTTTTAAGCTACTGAAGTGTACAACAACAACAACAACCCAGTATAATCCCACTTAGTGGGGTCTGGGGAGGGTAGTGTGTACGTAGACTTTACCCCTACCTTGGGGTAGAGAGGCTATTTCCAAATAGACCCTTGGCATCATTCCCTCCAAGAACTTCCCACCTTGCTCTTGGGGAGACTCGAACTCACAATCTCTTAGTTGGAAGCTACTGAAGTGTCATGTCATTAATTTATTTCTACCTTTCTCCTACCTCTCCTCCTACCTTTTGAAGTCCAAAATGTTAAACCTTTTCTGAATTGACCGGGTACCCTAAAAAGGCACTTCTCTCTTACACCCAAATAAAACGGATTCCTTTCTTCAAAACCAAAATCATCATTGTCTCAAAACAATCATTCTTTCCAAATATGCTAGACATGAACCCAACTCTCTTACTTTCCAAAAAACTTAACTCCATCAAAATCAAAACACCAAGAATTTTTTGGTAGATTTTGATAGAAGTTTAACTGAAAAGGAACAGGGCAAATCTAATATTCTAGAGCAACAACAAAAACAACAACAACGGCCTAGTATAATCCCACAAGTGGAGTCTGGGAAGGATAATATGTACGCAGGCCTTACCCCTACCTCGAGGGGCAGAGAGGCTGTTTCTATGAGACCATCGGCTCAAGAAAGCAGATCTAATATTCTAGAGCATGAGGCTGAATTTGTTGATGGATTTGTGGAAGCCTTGAAGGATGAAGAAACTGGTAAATGTGAGGACTGAATGAGGGACTTGATCCCTCAAGTCCTTCTCATGAATTTACTTTTAATTACGATATTTTTCTCCCTGAGTTATGTGTATAAACGAACTTTCGATTATTAAAAAGGATTGATGAAAAGTAGGCTAATTAATGGTGAAGTGGTGTGAGCTGCTCATGTGATTGTGAAAGAGATAATGAATAACATCTTTTCTTGTGAGGAAGAATTTAAAAATAAATGGGGGGGGGGAGGGGTTGGCTGAGAAAGATGCTGCAGATGATGAAGGTAAACAAATTGAGAAGAAGAAAAGGGAGAAATGGCTGCTCTGGGATAGAAAAGGTATTGTAAGTAAGGAACCTGATTCCTTACAGAACCAAAAGGTTAAGCTATTAGGTTTGGAAGGAGAAGACTTTGAAGTCTCAAAGAGTGCTGTCGGGCAGAGTGATGAGTTCCAAAACTAGAATCACCTCGATGTTCCTCCAAGTCCCAATATTTCTGAAGAAGAAGTAAAAAACATCTATGTTTTTTGTGATAATATGATGCTATATGTGCATGGGACTGGGTTTGTTATTGATGAGACTATTTTTTGGGGAGATTCGTGGTGATCTGATTGATGGCTCAACCTGCTCAGATAGGTTGAGAACCTAGTCCTCTAGGACCCTTGGCAGAATAGCATGTTATGTTGAAGGGTGAGAATGAAAGATTGAGGAAACATGTGGAGGAACTGAGGGAGTAGATGATCATTGATCAAAGAAGATTAAATGAACGAATGGACAAGCTCATCAAAGCCTTAGCCCCTTAATTTTCCTCCAGTCCAGTGATCCATACCTTTCATTCTTTCAAAATTCCCTTGAATTCTTATCCTCTTTTGATCCCTATATTTGATGACATTGGTGCTTCAGTTGTTTAAATTGTCATATTATGTATTGTTGAAGCTACTGTGCCTTTATTATTATTACTTCACTATGGGCAATCACTCTATGTTGTACACTAACATTCACTTGTTGTTCTTGTTATTGTTTATGTTGTGTTGCCCAAGTGGACTGAGTTAATGTTGCTGAACTTCTTTTTGGTAGTACTTCTTCCGTTATTCTTTTCGATGATGCCAAAAGGGGGAAGTTATATAGGTGTCAACATGGGAGGAACAAAATTGATTGTTGTGCACGAAAGATGGATATGCTTTGCAGGGGGAACGTTGCTGATAATATGTTGATTATAGGTCTGATCCGCAGGAAACATGTGAGAAATTTGGTTTTCAAGAGGAATATTAATTCTGGGTTTGTCATCATTAGAAAGGGGGAAATTGATAACTTATGGAACTTTGAGTTTTGATGATTTGCCAAACAGTCTTGAGGAACCAGTTGTGATTGGCTCTTTAGGTTTGGTTTTCATAGGGAATATGGCTGATTCATAGGGGGACAATATGGAGATCTGGTTCTTAGAGGGAATATCAATTCTAAGTTTGTTGTCATAAAAAAGGGAAAAATTGATAGGTTACAAGTACCCTGGACACAAGTACTTTACTTTATGTTTTAATGATCTAACAAACTTACCATTCAGAACCAGCAAGGTGAATGCTATTACTGAATCACTGGACATGTAGGAGCTGACCATAGAAGAGCTGGTTAGAAATCTGAAGACCTACGAGATGAAGAGGAAGATAAACAGTGAAAGAAGAGAACCAAAGAAAAAAAAAGAACCTGGCACTCAAAGCTGATAGCAATGACTCAAGTGAGGAAGATTATAAGGAACAGTCGAGGGAACAGGTCCCTACCAGTTCTCGAGGAGACTGTATGAAGTTAACTCTCCAGCAAGAAAGTTGCTTCCAACACATGCTACAGCACAGGAACAACGCAATAGTCAACATTCCGTGGAAGGCTCTTTACCTACCTTGCTTACATCATTGTAAGTAATGTCACACATACATAAACACAATCAAAGAAGGTAAAACACCTTACTTCATGAGAGAACCAGAAGAAGGACCTGAAGCATGCCTGGTACAATCATTGAAGTTAGTCGACTCAAGATAATTTAGGAAGTGCATTTCAGTGTTATCAACGTTCGTTTGGAATTCCGAGACTGGGAGTAGATCGATATGGTGATTTAGGAGTTGGGAGCGTGATAGGAAGTGAATTCGGGGGCCCATAGGTCATTTTGAAGCTATTTGGTTAAAGATAGAAATTTGAAGGTTTTTGAGAAGTTTGACCGAAAGTGGACTTTTTGATATCGGGGTCGGAATCCGATTCCAGAAGTTGGAATAGGTCCGTAATGTCAAATATAACTTGTGTGCAAAATTTGAGGTCAATCGGACGTGATTTGATAAGTTTAAGCATCGGAAGTAGAAGTTGGAAGTTCTAAAGTTCATAAAGCTTGGATTGGAGGTTGATTCATGATTTTAGCGTTGTTTAATGTGATTTAAGGCCTCGAGCAAGTCCGTAATGTATTTTGGGATTGGTTGAGGTCCCGGGGGCCTCGGGTGGATTTCGGGTGGTTAACAGATCGAAAATGGATTTTTGGAAATAGCTAAAGCAGCTGGTATCTGGTATTTCCGCTTCTGCGAAAATGGGACCGTAGAAGCGACCCCGCAGAAGCGATCGAGCGTGAGGGCAGCGAGGACCGCAGAAGTGGCCCTTGATCCGCTGATGCGGAACCGCAGAAGTGGTTGGCTGACCACAGAAGCGAAATTTGGGCTGGAGCCCTGGTCCGCAGAAGCGGAGTTGTGTCCGCAAAAGCGGGACCGCGGAAACAAAAAAAGTTCTGCAAGTGCGAAAAAGGCTGGAGGCAGAGAGTTGTTTTAAAAATCGAATTTTGGTTATTTCTCTCATATTTTCATGGCTTGGCGATTTTTGGGGAGCTCCAAGAGAGGGTTTTCATCATTAATAATAAGGTATGTTATCCCCACCTATTATGAGTTAAATACATTAATTATGTGTGGATTTTAGTATGAAAATGGGTAGAAAATTGAGGGTTAGAGGAAGACCTAGAAAATTTGTGTTCTTGAATTTTGACCACGATTTTGAGTATGAAATTAAGAAAAAATTGTATATTTGAGTTCCTACGGTCATGGGCAAAGTTTATCTTCGAAATTTTGGATTCCGGGCACGGGGGCCCGAGGGTATTTTTGTCAACCTTTCGTTCAGGGTTAGAAATCGTTATAATTGGGTTGTAAAGTATAATCGAGCATATATTAATGGATTTGTATGATCGTTGGCTAGTTTTGGAGCATTATGTGTTGGTTCAAGTCTTCGGAAGAATGTAAAAATGCCGGTTATGAGTCTTCGGAGCGAGGTGAGTCTCCTTTCTAATCTTGTGAGGGGGAATTTACCCCATAGGTGAAATAATTGATTATGTGCTCCTATATGTAGGGGCTACGTACGCACGAGGTGACGAGAGTTCGTGCGTAGCTACTATTATGCTATTGTCCGGGTAGTTAGGACCCATCAGCATGTTATACTTGGATTAATTATGAACCCATTGATGACTTGAATTGTTTAAATCACTTTTGATTAGTAAACAAATTTAAAAAGAGATTAAACAACATTTCCTGAATTGTTAAACAGAGAATTGGTATTATTTGGATAATTATTCCCCAATAAAATTCTAATTGGCTATTTGAGCACCTGTATCGCATGGATGATTCGCGAGCAGGGTGATTGTGTATCTTATGTGTACCTGTGTCGCATGGATGATTCGCAAGAAGGGTGATTGTTTATTTTATATTGACCGTGTCGCATGGATGATCCGCGAGCTAGGTAATAGATGCATCTATGGTTCATGTCGTTCGACCCTCGGCAGTGCACAGTTTACATTTCTGTTGGATCGGGTTGTCGCCTCGGTGTGATTTGCGCATATTATTTGTCGCTTGAGAATTGTAAATGTGGATTTGGCCCTTCGTGGCTTGATATAAATTGATGAGATAATAAAGAATAAATCTTGGAAGCCCTTGCTTAATTGTTGAAGGTGTTTACCTGTTTTCTGGCTTCGCAAATTTGAACTACTTTATAAATCCATGATTTTTCCCGCATTTCTAGAATATTATTAATTGACCTCTAGTGAGTGTCGGAGTTGGCCATCTCGTCTCTACTCCTTCGAGTTTAGGCAGGATACTCACTGAGTACACGTTGATTATGTACTCATACTACACTTTTGTACATTTTTGTTGCACATGCATATTTAGCTCTAGCAGCTTACTGGGCGTAGCAGCATGGATGACTCTGGGACTAGGTGAGCTACACTGTTCGAGATGACCCACAGCTAGTATAGTTCCCTTCAGCATTTTTATTATTTATTCCCCGTCCACTGTATTTCGGACAGAGGTTGTATTTTATTTTCCTTATCGATAGTTGCTCGTGCACTTGTGACACTGGGTTCTGGGGATGTATTTGGATTATTTGGAAATCTTAAAAGTTGTTTAAATATTTCATTATTTATTTAGAGGAATATACTGAGACTTGTTTAAATTGTATAACAGAAATGTTTTTCAAAATTGTTATAACGAGTATTTGATTAAGTATTCTAGTTGGCTTGTCTGACAGAGGTGTCCGGCGCCACCACGGACTTTGGGTTAATGCTGCATTGTGGGCCGGGCCCGGGTATAAACGGGCCTAACGGGCCGGGCTTCGCGGTCCCGGGCTTGGTGGGCCTGGGCTCTGGCGGTCCCGGGCTTGGTGGGCCTAATGGGGGGAACCGGCCCGTGACGGGCCTAAGCCCACTGTGGTCCTGGGCTTAGCGGGCCGGGCTCGTGGGCTTAGCGGGCCTAATGGGCTTTTTTTTTAAAAAAAAATTTTGTTTAATGTAATTTCTTGTAAACCATATATGTATGTATGTATGTATGTATATATATATATATATATATATATATATATATTACTCTTATATATGGATATATAAATATATGTAGTATGTATAATATAGAAATATAATTAATAAAGTATTTGACAAAAAAGTAAAATAACGAAATAATAGTAAAACTAAATTGGCATGCTTAATAAATTAATAACAAAGTACAACATGAAGCATAATACCCTCAACAAAACAAAGTACAACATGAAGTAAAATAACACAAATTGTTGAAAAATCTTAAAAAGGAAAGCGCGGGGGTGGAATACCCTCAATACAATACTTTATATGCCTCCTTAAACTGCCTGTGCCTGACCCTGAACGAAAATTTAAGACTTTACCACAATTCTTACACTTTAATACTAAGCCTTGTTCATTTTCTTCTAGCACTTCATAGTATTGCGTAACAAATAAGCGCACTTTTTCTGGAAGAGGCATGATTTAACTTGAAAATTGAGATTGAGAGTTGAGACTTTAAGTCTTGAAAAGTGGAGAGTAAGAGATTGAGAGAAATTTAGTTTGTGAAATGAGTTTTGAGTATTGAAATGAAGAAGAGGGAGGGGGGTATTTATAGTGTTAGAAAAGATTATTTGTATAATTTGAATAAAAAATAAAAAAACGGCAATATACACAATATGACCGTTTGGGGTGGGGCCCTAATTTTAAAATTTTTTGTTTTGTAGTATATATAGTATATAATATATATAATATATTTAGTATACTAGTATATTATGTATGTATATAATATACATTATATATATATTATGTGTATATATATAGTATACTATACTAGTATACTAAATATATTATATATATTACATACTACATATACTACAAAACAAGATTATTTCTATACATAGGACACATAATATATACTATATATACTGCAAAACAAGATTATTTCTACACATAGGACACACACATATAGAGTATATATGTGTAGAAATAATCTTGTTTTGTAGTATATATAGTATGTAATATATATAAATATATATAGTATACTATACTGTATATATATTATGTGTTTATATATATATATATATATTATGTATATATATATATATATATATATAATATATTATATATATATATATATTATATATATTATGTGTATATATATAGTATATAGTATATATAATATATTTAGTATACTAGTATAGGATAATAATTTTGTAGTATATATAGTATATAATATATATAATATATTTAGTATACTAGTATACTATATATGTATATAATATACATTATATATATAGTACGTTATATATATATATATATATATATACACACACACATATATATATATATATATATGTATATATATATATATATATATTATGTGTTTATATATATGTTATGTATATATTATGTGTCCTATGTGTAGAAATAATCTTGTTTTGCATTATATATAGTATGTAATATATATAATATATTTAGTATACTAGTATATTATATATGTATATATATATATATATATATACTATGTATATATATATAATATATATTATGTATATATATTATATTATGTGTATATATATAGTATGTTATGTATATAT
>MU684423.1:180172-192758 GCA_026770625.1 Nicotiana glauca
TAAAAAATAAAATATAAATAAATAACACTCAAGAAAAGTATTAATAATACTAAGTACTTGCTAATTCAATAATAGAAATAAAAAGGATCAACCAATTTATTTGATTACTATATGATTTGTATCCTTTAATTTTTTATTGATTGTATTATATTTCTGCACACTATATTAAATAATAAAATACAACTAATATTTATTAAATTAATATAATATATTAGATCAATATTCTGTCAAATTTCTGCGCATCGCGCGGGTTGTTATACTAGTTACGAGAATTCTATTGATCCAACATATAAGTGTGCACCTACTGCATTTAGCATCTTACTACAGTATATATTAAGTATATAGAATAACGATAACAACTGCTACGCTTCAATCCTTATGAATCCAGGGACGGATGCACGCTTATCAAGCGGTGTCTTTTTTTTTTTTACTAAATATATTTATTAATACTGTACGGAAACGAATAACTAGGAAAATATGACACCACTTGACGTAAATTATATTTTGGTGTGTTGGTTATTTGCATGATTTTGCTTTATGAGGTCAAAAGTTTAAACCTCAACTAGCACATTTTTCAAAATTGTGATGAAGTGGAATTGAACTCCGGACCTTTTCTAACTTAATACTCAACAAAACCAATGGATTAAGGCTATTTCTTGTCTAAAAGTATATAATCAAAGTTATATCTCAGTTCTTTTATAAATTTTGACACCGCTTACAAAAATTTCTGAATATGCCAATGTGAATCATAAGCCCATCTCAATCAAATAGTATAAAAGGATTAACTTTATTAACATTTCTATGTATCTACTTATATTGAATGGTGCACCATCTTTAAATTTTGGATTGATCTTTGTTATGAATATGGGATGGTAAAATGAAACATATACCTGGTGCCTGCAATTGCCGAAGGCTGAGCTTGAGCAGTGCCTAAGCTGCTAATTCAAAACAGAACAAAAAGAAGAAGAAGAAATAAGCAGAACGCATAGAAGTGATGGAATTTGAGAGTAGAGTAAAGAGGTGAAAGGAAATGCTAATTAACTGATTTAGTAGTAGCGAGGCATTGAACAGTGGGTTTGATTACGGTGAAGCTCATTACAGCTTCAGCCATGAATGGTCGTTACAATTTTGAGTTTTGGATAATTAGTTGTCTTCCTCCGCTCCTTTTACGTTGTAAGGTTAGGAAGCAGATAAGAAATTTTAGAATTAATATTTATTTTTTAAACTCTATTTACATGAACAAATGGCCCATTAGCTCAGTTGGTTAGAGCGTCGTGCTAATAACGCGAAGGTCGCAGGTTCGAAACCTGCATGGGCCACTTTTCGTTTTTCACTCTTAATTTTTTTATTTTACTCTTAAGAACTACTCACCTACTTGTTTTTTTTGTTAAATACAAATACAAAGCAGTATTGACTTAAAATGCCCAAATAATATTCGCAGTCATAGTAAAAGAGTATGCGTTTCTTGGAAAGTTCTATTCTTTGTAGCCAAATCTCTTCATAATTTCCAATTAGTTTGTAGTTTCCAATTAGGAAAAGATGAGATTATTTGATGTAGAGAAGCAATTCGCGTTTTATGGAGCATACCACAGCAACCCAGTGAATTTCTTGATTCACATGCTGTTTGTGGGGCCAATCTTTTTCACAGCTCTTATTCTCTTCTACTTTACACCCCCACTTTTCAATTCCACTCCAATTCAGCTATATGAAGATAGTTGTTTCTTGGTCTTGAATCTTGGGTTCTTGTTTACTTTGATATATGCCTTGTTCTATGTGTGTTTGGACAAGAAAGCTGGCTCTTTAGCTGCTTTGCTCTGTTTACTTTATTGGATATCAAGCAGTTTTGTTGCTCATTATCTCGGGTTCTCTGTCGCCTGGAAGGTAATGAGTTTCTTTCTTTTTATACTTTCATTCTTATTGTTTTGGTCAAATGGAATATTGATGATTCATATAGTTGACTTCAACAAGCTTGGGATGGAGTTTGGGTTGTTTTTGTTGTAGTTTATTTTCATGATCTCTAACAATTAGTGAGCTGGTCAATTGATGAGACGTGTTTATCTACTTGTTAATTTTGCGTGATGCTTTTTTCTTGGAAATGATTCACAAATAGTCACTTTTGCAGTTGCTATTTGAAAATAAGCCACAGTGCCCAATCTAATCAAAATTTAACAACTCTCTTATGTGGAAATAGTATTTGGACAAAAAGCAGTAACGACTTGGTTCTTCAACTTTTCCACGAAATCCAGGTCAGGAGTTTCACTTGTACATGTTCCGACTCCAGGATATTGTCCTGGAGTTCAGCTTTTGCTACTTAAAAACTCTAAGACAATGTCGTGGAGTTGGTGCTGCTGCAGCGCAACACCAACATGCCAAACTTCTAGCAACCTTCCTTTCGAGATGAAATTGCAGTTATTCATACGTGGTTGCTGTGACTACTAATCTACTACAAGCTCTCTTTGTGTCTCAAGTTCTATAGCCATTCCCACTAAAAAAATTTGGGAATGTCAACAAAAAAAGACTTCAAAAAGTCATCATGAATCCAAATTTTTCCGACTTTCTGATGGCAACACGTGTGTAGATCCTCGTTGAAGATTCCAAATTTTTTACTGCAGCTAATTATGTCGTAGAACCAACCAAAAGGGGTGATGATGATCATCGTTTTACGGTTACGATGGTTAGATAGATTTGAACGGAGTTAATGGAGACCTAATGCATCTGTCTATTAGTGTGAATTTCAAACAGCTGCAAAAACTGAACTCGAGGACAGCATCTTGGAGTTTCACTTGTAGAAGTAGAAACTCCAGACAATATGCTGTAGGTTTTACTTGTATGAGTTCGAACTCCATGATACTTTCTGGAGTTTTTTCGTGTTTTAGCTAAGGGTACATTTGTTGAGATTTTATTTCCGCATTCAAAAATGGCTATTTTTCAATTACCTTGCAATCGCTGGTTGTTTTTCAATTACAGGTCCAAAAAGTGGCCAGCCACGCTAGTTTTACATTTTTCCTTGTTCGATGTCCAGTAGCTTCAGCTTTTGCTGTTCTCAGCTTAATTTCACACATGCGGGTGCCTATTTCTTCTTGATTGTTCTGTCTCTATACTTGTGATTGACACTTACGACTTCACCCTGCATCGACCACCGCTACACCTCAATCCAAACTAGTTGGGATATGAGTTCTCAATATCTACTCTGCTGCATTTGCACCAGTTCGGTTCTACTACTCAATCATTTGCTTTTAAGAAAAATTTGGAGTTCTCTAATACTGAAGGTTCTCTACGTTTTTATCTCTCAGCTGAAAAGACTCCTAACTATCATCACTATTTGAACATAACTGGACTCGAATCCCAGCTAGTTGGTATTGATTACAGAAATCTTTTGTTTCTATATTTGCTAAGTCCTGTTGATTCCAAGAAGTTATATTTCCTTTAACACAGCATGCTTCCATTTAATTTTAGGACTTCACCCTAATCTAACTAAAATTTTAGCCTCTGATCGTGTTAAGCCATATGTTAATTCTGTAAAGGAAAATTACCAGTCATTCACCTGCTTCATCAATTCGCCAAACAGCATGATGAGTACCTCAATTTTTCCCTCACCAAATCTTAACTGCATTAGCTTCATGTCAATTTCTTGCAAGGCGGAGCTAGGATTTGAACCTTCTGGGTTCGAGATTATAATCCTTTTAAGTTACTGGATTCTAAATTAATAATTTGTACATATTCATTGGATTTCTTAATACACATACAAGGTTTGAACAAAAGCTACTGGGTTCGGCCGACCCGTAAACAGCACTGTGGCTTCGCCCTTGACTGCTTGAGTAATAACTTTATTGCACCCCTTTCTTGTCTTAAATCTGGAATTGTTCCTGTCCTGATAAGACCAGTTGGACAAACTAGTTGAGTGTAAGAAGGAGAACTGGAGGAATCAGTTTATTTATTTGCGGAACTTTCCTGGAAGTCAAACAAAATAATGCTATACGAATTAAGACTCTGCTTATCAAAGTTCCATTTACCACTCATTTTTTTTTGTTGTATTGAATGTTTTCTCTAGATTCCATGGGACTCCCTACTTGAATTTTATGACTTGACCTAAAGAGTTGTTTAGTATAATCCTATATTTACTAGCGCAACTAGCAAACAATGCTGAAAAGGGGGGGGGGGGGGTTAGTTATAACTGTATGGTGGCTTATTTGCATGCCTTGGATATGATGCTGATAGTACTGGCATGATCCTAAGCATAAATCTTCTAATCAGTTCCACTAATTTCTGGCAAATGAAGTATCACGTGGCCACCATGGTTGAGTACAATCCACATTTATTTGATGAGGGTTGTTAAATGTCATATGGGATTAGCCTTTCCCGACTGCATACCCTTTGTTTCAGTTTGTTAACTCCATACACTTATTGGTAAACAGCTTCTCTTTTGATCCTTGGTCATATACCTAAATAGATTCTGTGGTTTGCACATGGGAAGGCTTTGGTGATGCTTAGCGCCTAATTTCAGAACTTCTTTGCTGTAGCAGTTCTTTGATATTCATCCCTGCCTTATATCCACTTTGGATCTAATTCACACTTGACCATCATCTATTTCTGGATAAAGGACAAGAACAAAAAGCCAAGTACTATTTTGACTCTCCCTGTCTATCGGATGTGGACTGATCATAGATACATAATTTCACGATCCATTTTGCTAGAAATACATCTGCATCTGTTGAATTTATCTTGAAATATCTGAGTGCTTGGCCTTTGTGCTAACAATAAACATCTTATCAGGTTGTTCTTGTCACTCAGTTATTCTGCTGGACTGGACTGGTTATAGGCCATGGAGTGTTTGAGGTGACATTTGCGCCATTTTATGATCCTTAAATCTTCGTCTTATATTTTTTTTTTGTTTGTATATCGTCTTGCTTATTTAATTTTGTAGAAACGAGCGCCTGCTCTGTTGAACAATTTTGTGGAAGCATTCCTTATGGAACCCTTCTTTATACTCTTAGAGGTAAATCTACTAGTTTTGTGTTAAATAGGAAATGTTTTCAGTAGATTGATTTAATCTATCCTTTCTTGACTTGCAGGCTCTCTGGACATTTACTGGCTATGAACCATATCCTGGATTTCATGCAAAAGTGAAAGCTACAGTAGATGCTGAAATCAATCAATGGCAGGAGAAGAAACATAAGAAAATATCCTAGGTTTGAATCTGGTGAAGTTGTTACCTTATCTAATTGCCTCTGTTAATGAGACCAAGTTGGTGGGCAGACAAACTACTTGTGTGCACATTAGCTTAGGTTTGTGTAACTCCTTTGCAAAACCAACCCTTTATTCTTAATGTAAAGATGGGTCTTCTGTATTTTGTTGGAATTATTCATTTTACTAGAATATAAAGGAACTTTTGAGTCTCTTAGCTGCATTGGTCAAAGTCAGAGGCAATTTTCTACCTTGGTTGCTAGTTGGCCATTTCATGCATTTTAGCTATATGGAGATCTGTTAAAATTCTGAACTTTTTTTTTCTCCCTTTTGTAACAAAATACTGAACAGCTTAAATATATTTATTTCTTGGGATTACTTAAGTAAATAACAGTTTGGAGAACATTAGATGCTTTGCATATTAGTATGATAGCGGTGGGGGACATGAAATCACAAGATTAATGAGCAGCCTGATGCTCTAAGATTGCTGCTATGCTGGGGGTATGGGGAAGAGCCCGAACTGCAAGAAGTGACAAACAATCCCACAGTGTTGTTTTTAAAGGTACCCCTCATTTAATTACACCGTGTCCATGGAAGTGTCAAAACTACCAGAAGTAAGAAACTAGTGGTTGCATTATTACACTTGGGTTTGCCTTGAAAACACAACAAATAACAGCATAACTTCAATACTTCTAATATAGATCTTTAACTTTTCTTTGAAGTATAAAGAGTTGATAGCTATTCCGTTAGAAAAATTATTTTTCTGTTTCAGCTTAAAAGTTATTTACTGCAGTAATTTAGTTTGAATTTGAAATAACCTTTTTGAACTAGTCTTTAAGAGTGAACCCGTCTCTAGGAGATTGTTATTGCAAATTTTGTGCTGATTTTTAGGTCTTTTAGGTTAGTAGTCCTTTTATAAATTGTAGTCCAGATGCACTGAAATAAAATAGAATTTTCAGTTTCAGTTCTTTAGAGTTCATTTTACATCTATTCCAGTATACTCTTTATTTTCCTCTTATTTCCTTAGTTTCTTTTATCAAGAACCAACAAGTGGTATCAAGAGCCATCTTCTTAAGGGACTTGAATAAAAAAATTCTTGAGTGAGATGGAAACTGAAACGAGTTTTTTCCAATTGGCTTCTCCAATTTTTGATGGTGAAAATTACCAACTGTGGGCCGTGAGAATGGAGACATACTTGGAGGCTTTAGATCTTTAAAATGCCGTGGAAGAGGATTATGATGTTCTTCCGCAACCTAACAATCCCATTGTGGCCCAGATCAAGAGTCACAAGGAAAAGAAAACCAAATAGTCAGAGGCGAAAGCAACTTTGTTTGCTGGTGTGTCTGCAACAATTTTCACGAGAGTTATGGATCTCGAATCAGTGGCGTAGGTAGGATTTTTCATAAGCGGTGTCACTATTTCTAGCAATAGGTCCATAACAATCAAAAATTTTTTTATAGAGCCAAGGGAGTTCGAACCTAAGACCTCTCATAGCAAACTTGAAGCTCTCAACCACCAGACTATTGAGCTATTTCAATGCAAGTGATGTCACTTTTAATGATTTTATCTTGTATTTCTGTTTTACTTATTATTTTTATATATATAAATAGTAAAAAAATTCGACGAAGCGGTGTCCCGTGATACCGCTTAGGTCCATGTAAATCCGCCCCTGTCTCGAATCAGCAAAGGAAATTGGGATTATTTGAAGGAAGAATATACATCAGATAAAAGAATACGAGTCATAAAGGTGTAAAATTTAATGTGAATTCGAGTTGTAGAAAATGAAAGTATCTGAGACCGTCAAAGAATACTCAGATCGGTTACTTGGCATTGTTAACAAGGAAAGATTGTTTGGTACCAAAATTTAAAGATTCAAGAATTGTTGAAAAAATTCTTGTTACAGTGCTTGAAAAATATGAAATATCCATAACTACCTTGGAAAACACAAAGGATCTATCCAAGATTACCTTGGTAGAATTGTTAAATACATTGCAGGCATAAGAGCAAAGGAGACTTATGAGGCAAGATGGTATGGTTTGGCAGCCAACCCCAAAACTCAAAGCAAGGGTAATAATACAAAGAAAAATTACCCACCTTGTCAACATTATGGCAAAAAGGTCCTCTACCATTTAAATGTTGGATGAGGCGTGATGCAAAGTGCAAAATCTGCAACCAACTTAGTCATGAAGCTGTAATTTGCAAAGGCAAATCTCAAAAGCATGAAGCAGATGCCCAAGTCGCCAACGAAGAAAAAGATCACTTGTTTGTGGCAATTTTTTTTCAACCAAGAAATCTGATTTTTGGATGATTGATAGTGGCCGTACAAACCACATTACATATGACATAAATCTTTTCAAAGATTTCACGTCTATGGGAAATAAGAAAGTCAGAATTGGGAATGGTGATTATATTCTTGCTATTAGGAAAATGAACTATTGCAATCGCAACAAATTCAGGTACTAAGAAAATTTCAGATGTTCTTTATGTTACTGATATTGATCAAAATTTGTTGAGGGTTGGACAACTAATGGAAAAGGGATATAAAGTATCCTCTGAAGATAAATATGGTTTCATTTATGATGCAACTGGAATTGAGATTTTAAGGGGTAAAATGATAGGTAAAAACTTCTCATTTGATCCAACAGAAAATAAAAAATGGAGCCAAAAGAATCTACAAAGTGCAGATAATACTCCAAATGAGGACATATGTGAACCAGCTAAGCAGGAAGAAGTTCTCAACATTCTACGATAAAATGAGGCAAAGAAGAAGATGTCAACATTTTTGGAAGAAAGTTGACAAGTCTCAAAGCAAAATGCAAATCTGGAAGAAAGTTGACAAGCAAGGTAAGATGCAAACAAAGCCGAAAAAAGAACCAACTTATTTCATTGACAATCATGAGATGCAGCAAATAGAAAAATAAACTCAGTATACTGCAAGTCCAAAGATCAGTTGATAGATTTACATACAAATTCGCTTCCAGTTAAACGTTTACAATGCATAAATTTGGAATTTGCAGCTTCAAAAGCAAGGAGTGTTAGAAATTTGCTTTAGAAGGTGCTCTTAGTAAAATTATTTTACTGTTTCAGTTTAAGAGCTACTGCGGTAATTTAGTTTGAATTTGAAATAGCATTTTTGAACTAGTCTTTAGGAGTTTGTTATTTTCAGCTGATTTTGTGCTAACTTTTAGGTCTTTTAAGTTAGTAGTTCTCTTATAAATTATAGTCCAGATGCGTTGATATAAACTAGAATTTTTAGCTTCAATTCTTTAGAGTTCTTTTTAGATCTATTCCAGTAATCTCTATTTATTTTCGTGCCATCTTCCTCTATTATTTCCCTTAGTTTGTTTATCAAGAACCAACATATTCACACCGAATAGTTTATAAATGTACTTGAGAGTTGAGATAATCAGTGCCGAGTAGAATGATGAGAATATTCTACCACTCTGCGCTGATCTTTTTTGCAGTATGTGAAAATGTTTTTGCAAATCCTGCCAAATGGATAAGCTGCCAGCAGTTTGATCCCATGGTACGCCCAATTTTCAAGCATTTGATTTCTTCTGAATTATTGTCTTGAGAATTTAAATATTCCATTTATGCATAAGTAAGATAAGTCCATCGTTGTCTGTTTGAGACGAAACAGTTTCTGAAAAATAAAACTGTAAGTGCAATGAAAATGAGCTTTCTGTCTCAATCCCAATTGTTTTTTGGATGCTTCGATTGCCTGGCATGAGACAGAGTTAGCAAGTAATACTAGTATTTCAATTTTCAACAGCTTTAATGGTGACTTTGTTCTTGACAAATGTAACATCTGGGTTTTTGCAGTACTTGAAGGTGACTTCTCCTAAGTTAGCTATTTCATCTTACCAGTGCTAGTTCTTATCATGTAGAAGAAGGAAAGTACTTATGTCGTCTCTGGTCATAATTAAATGATACTCTCTCTGTTCCATTTTATGTGGCACTCTTTTTTTATTAGTATGTTTTAAAAAGAGTGACGCGATTATAAATTTAGAAACAATGTAACTTTAACTTCTCATTACCCTTAATGACATGTTTTTATAGCCATAAAAATGTGATCACACGTTTTAGACCACAAATTTTAAAAGTCTGTCTTTCTTTCTTAAACAAATCTCCCCCCATTCTTGTACCCTGGTTTCTAATTGCAACATTTGATATATCAAGCAGACTTCACATTCTATTTGATCCATCACACGCTTTACTTGGTTAACTCAACTTATTCTTCTGGCTCCATGGCTGCTCTCAATCTTCTCTGTCCTGAACTCATCAACATAGTAACTATGAGAAAATAGCAACAACAACAACAACGACCCAACTATGAGAAAATAACCACTGTTGTTATCTGGTTGAACCTCTGGTGGAATCTTTTTGACCTGCTCCCTCAATTTCTACCATGAATCTGAGAGTCTGCCAACAATGTTTACTGTTGAGGGCGTTGCATTTGATAGGCATTCCTCCAAATGGTTCATAAGCCTCCTCAGATATGGAGGTCAAATATTTGAGTTGTAGGTTAGAAGCTAGTTGAGCATTTTCCTACTCCGTAAGGGGTACTAGGCTAGTTTGTTAGTGTCTTGTTTTCGTATACTAGTATTACGTGTTGTGTTCTTATTGTTTTTCCGCTCCGGTTTCCTAGTACCTTGTCGTTATTACTGATTAATAATATTGCTTTTTCATTTATTTTTTTGATTCTAGCGTTATGGCTTCTGTTATTGTCACTGTTCTATTGTCTCTTTTCATCTTCTAGTGCGGAGGGTCTATTGGAAACAGTCTTTCTACCCTTGTGGGATTATACTGGTTGTTGTTGTTGTGGTTCTTAAGCCTCCTCAACAGAGCCAAGTTCAATCCATTATATTTACTATGCCTAAGTAGTGCTTCACAGGTGACTCTATATGATAGCTGGTAACCATTCTAAGAAAGTGCTTACTCTCTTTCACCAACTCTCCAGGGCTACAGTCGTACCAAGCTTCCAAAGAAAGTGCAATCATTTGGCAAAAGTGCTAATGCTTGGTGCTGCACCTGCATTACGAACATCATTTTCCTGCATTGTCTTGAAGGGTTGAAATGCTTTCTCTACTTTCTTTGCCTACAAATCCTCTATAGTAAACCTATCTGGGGCTTTAATTTTCTGCAAAAGAAATAGCACGATCCATAGAAATGTGCTCTAAAACAACGCAAAACAGGATGTGCTGGGTAAGCCTGCCTGGAGAAGTCACATACGAACATGTATATTAGTAACCAAAAGGAGAATACATGAGAAAGAGGAACTAAAAATCTAGGTTCCTCAAATGTGCCATGTGGATTGAACATGCTCAGTCCAGTACAAAAAACTGCAAGATGTACATGACTAACTATGTTAGCTATGATGTTGATGTTGAGAATATTCTCATATACATTTTTAGATGTATCAGTTAAGCTTTCAAAAGAGATGACATACACATCATTCCTGTTTACACTCTGTGACACTGATCATGTGATTGGAATTGAAGCAGAACCTCCTTGTTGGTTAGTCATTATGCATTTCCTGATCCTAAATACTATAACTTGTATTGTATCCATTCGGAAAGCCCTTCTTGCTTCTCTATGCATTTCTTGGACTGACAAATACATATATAGTTGTTAATATAGGAAAAACCTCAAGACCAGCTCCATACTTGGCCAACGCATCAGCCACTGAATTACCTTCTCTAAAACAATGTTGGACGGAGATTTGGTTCTACTGGCCTTACTTTTATTTTTTAAATCAGTAGGTCTTGTTAGAAATTTCCGTCTTTTCTAGAGACTTCTAGTGTGGCCCACATATAAGGTAATAAATTATTTACCTTGTCTCCCAAAGGAAATAATATATCAGATAATATTATGTAGTTATGCATATATGGAGAAGTCTCTAGGGCTAAAGTATTTGCCTAAGAGTCCCTAGCCTATCTATAAATACGCCTGTGACTCCATCAGTTTGGTATTCTACGATAGGCACAAGCTTGAAGGCTCTCTAGGTTTTCTGTTAAAGGTTTTCAAGGCGATTCTATAACACTTGAACAACTATGGCTGGCGGTATGTTCTTTGTATAATTTTCACTGCGTTGGCTCTGTATGTGTATTCAAATTCAACATGTGGTATCAGAGCTTGCCTTTAACTGTCTTGTTCGGTATCTGGTCTTGCGAATATATTTGCAATAGATCTGTATTATTGTATGATCACAAATTCTCTTGATTTCATTTTATGTCTTTTAGCCAGATCATAAATTGGATAATCGGTAACATGGGTTCTCTTCCGTAAGCTTGACGGAAGTAATTTAATAGTACAATATTTAATTCATGGATTTGATCATTAACTCAAAGTCGAGCAATAGTATTGTTCTTGACCTTTGTTTCATGAGTACTGCGTTAGAGATATGCCTTGGATCACAGAACTGTAATGTATTTGCTTTAAGCATGGGCCCATATACTAATTTTGCCCATATTCTTGGATTTATAGAATTGGAATATTTTATAAGTTTTGAGTTCTTGAAGAAGTGGTATGCAATTTCCAATAACTATTCTAATATCCCTTTTAAGTTATGAAACAAATACGGTCTGCCATGTATTTTTCATTATGTGTGTCGGTGTTTCGTAATGAATTTGGAAGGGTTCGTATAGTATTTTGAATCCTAAAAGTTAAACCTTCTTTTCTGGAATTAGTATTTAATTGCTGCCTTTTAAAACGAAGAGTTTTGAAGTGTTCTTGAAGCACTACTCAATTTAAAGTATTAGATACTTAATTTGGAGGAATTGCCTAGTGGGATTTTGACACGAAAAGATACAAATGCTTTGGTCTTCAGTTCTGTGATATAACTTATAACATATGTGTTCGTTGAAATCTTTGGAAGTTCTTATAATATTTAGTTTAATTATAAGAATTATTTGAGGATATATAGGCATCCTGTCTATGCTTTGTATCTCCACTTTGAAACAAATCAATATTCTAGTGAAAGTTAATTATAAAGGTTTATCATTGTAAGATGTAGGGGTGTACAAAGGAAACCGACAAACTGTACCAACCTGATAATCCGGGTCAAATTGAGAAAAAAAACCCGACTATGGTTTGGTTTGACTTGGTTTGGTGGGGGAAAAAAACCCGACCATAATTGGTTTGGTTTGGTTTTAACTAAAGAAAGTCAAACTGAAACCAAACCAGCCCGACATTACATATATAGAAATTTTAGATATATTTAATATATAAATATACTTATTGTGATGTAATTTATACAAATTTCTTATAAAATTTCATAATTTTATCTTTTAAGATATTATTTTTGGACCTAGAATTTTGAATGATCCAATAAGTTTTATAGCAATTAACATTAGTAAACTAAATAATGCTAACAAAAGCCTAAACCAAAATCAAATCAATA